>OMKY01128472.1:1539-23202 GCA_900302395.1 Bregmaceros cantori | reverse complement strand
CTATATATTTTAACATTTTCTATGTCTGGGAGACTATTTTCGTCCATTTTCACTGTCAGTCATGGGAGCCCCAAAAATATGTTGTATTAACTATATCTAAATGTAACATTGCACAATATAAAGGAACATTAAGAACAAACTAAATTTTTGCGTTCTGAACCGGTTCAGGACCAATATTTTGGTGGCGGAACGGTTCAGAGAACGAAAACGTTAAACATAGGCCTGTCTGAACTGCTCAGAACTGAACTCTTTAAAACTAATTTTGTTTTCAAGCCCTGATGACACCGCACCTTATCTGCGCAAAAGGCTCTTTGAACCACTCTTTCATTTTTTACATATCTGAATAAACATTCCACCAATGGGAGTAGACAACTGCGGGCACACCCACAGATGTTCCTGAACGGATCACGTCACTTCTGGGGGTGGAGTGGTAGTACACTCTCCGATTTGACCAAGTGAAGAAGCTAAAATGGCAAATTTGAAGGCATGCTGGTCGGCCAGGAAATCTCAAAAATCACTGGCTTCTGCAACCGTGCGTTACTTCCTGTAGGCATGTATTTCGGTATATTCTCACGGCAGGCAGGCACCGCCACGTGTGTGGACAACACACACCGCGCGTGCTGCATGTGTGTGCGCGCTGGAGACAAAACAGATTTTAAAAATGCACTTTCAAAGTTCTACTTTTAAAAAGGTAGAACTTCATTCAATTGTCGATGTTCTAACCAGGGCTTGAAAACAAAATTATTTTTAAAATGCTCCGTTCCGAACGGTCCAGGTAGGTCTATATTTAACGTTTTCGTTCTCGGAACTGTTCCACCACCAAAATTTTGGTCCTGAACTGGTTCGGAACACAAACATTTTGTTCGTTTTTAAAGTTTGTTATTTTGTGCAATGTTAACTTTAGATATTGGTTTTATACAAAATATATTTGGTGGACTTTCAGGCGCACTGGTTGTAACCGACAGCCCTAGTTCAAGGGCTCGGAACCGGTTCAAGGAACAAAAACTTTTACAAGGAGCGGAAACTGAAACAAAAAAAAGTTTGAACAGAAACTTAACATTAAATCCACAAAACCGGTTAAAAACATTTTTTCCACTCTATATATTTTAACATATCCTATGTCTGGGAGACTATTTGCGGTTGTGCGTCCATCCAACTTTCACTGTGGCTCCATCTTGTGGACAGACGACGAAGTGAATGTAATGGCGTTTTAAACCCGGTTTCACGTTAATACAGTTGCACTGAAGTTTGAAAGTTCACCAAATATATTTTGTATAAACTATATCCAAACTTATCATTGCACAATATAAGGAACTTTAAGAACGAACAAAATTTTTGCGTCCCGAACCGGTTCAGGACCGATATTTTGGTGCCGGAGCGGTTCCGAGAACAGAAATGTTAAACATAGGCCTGCCTGAACCGTTCGGAACAGAACTTTAAAAATAATTTCGTTTTCAAGCCCTGCCTAGTTCATACAGACAACACTCACCAGACTCCCAGAGCAGAATTAAAACAGTAGGACTTCCCATTGGTCAGCGACACCACTGGCACGCCTTGCTGGGTCAACAACGACTGGCACACCGTGATGTCACCACCTAGGGAACCAAAGCCATTCATCAAGTCACTTTATAATCGATTAATCAGCCATTTTTATTGCCGATTAATCGGTTCAACTTCCCTTTAAAATCAGAACCACTATTAGCATTGATTGTGAAGCATTATTAAATGTTTGCAATGTTAATATTACATATTTTTTGCTGTTTCGCCATCTCCATTTTATAGTAAAAGAATGAAAGAGCCTACTGTTACAGGCTAAATTATAACATTGGGCTTTCACGCATACTTATGTGTTGTCTTTATTGTATTGGGGTCTTATCAGGGCCTTGACACTGGAAAAATTGCATTGGGAACAACATATTCAACACGTTTGAACGGAGAATGGGCCAAACCATGAAACGATGAATCGCTGCTGATTAATCGATTATCAAATTAGTTGCCGATTATTTCAGCAATCGTTTAATCGGTTGCAGCTCTAGGCATTTTTGAACCAACGTCATTATGCGACGATAGATGACCTCAGTTTACAGAGAGTTGCTATCTCTGTAGCATGTCTAGGTCTCCATCACATGGCAATGCTTCGTTTTTGGTTTTACGTGAGGCATTAATATGCAAAAACCTGATTGGTCGAATGGACATGCGCGATCCTTATGTACGTTTAACGTTGGGGTGACATCCTGTGTGTATGAAATTGTCAAAAATATGATTTTTTGCAAATAAAAAAATGAATTTTTTTAGAACGGTAGAAAAATCCATCAATCTGTAATAGTCATGTTTGAGGCTAAAATAGATAAAAATAATAAATTAACAAAATGAACGAATGTATTAGGTTTATTCGAAGAAGAGTTGAGAAGGCTCCTCTCGCGCGAAAATGTTTGAATCTTTTTCTTTCACGTGTAACACACAGACACTGGTGCATTTCAATGTGAATACGGGAGGACCGCAACGCACAGACAAAACGCCCGGGCGGGCCCTTTGTTGTGTAACAGTTACACACAAACAAAACAATGTGCACATACGTGTGCGTGTACTATTTAAGATTATTTTGACACAGTTCCAAGCTTATACTGTAGGGGGGCCAAAAAGGGTTAGATTTGAATTTTGTGAAGTCACAAAATCCCCCATTTCAAAACGAACCAAAATGCCGGACCTAAAAACTGACCTAAAAATGCCCACTTTAGGCAAATATTGTGAAGCGAACATGTCAACTACATTTCCCAGCGGCCTCTGCGACCCAGAAATCTGGTCATGTGACCGCGGTAAGCGCCGAGCGACCCATTGGTATGTTGGTGATTAAGTATGATTATGTTACTCACTAAGCTACAGAAATACACAAAAATATAATGACTTCTTCCGTTGGTCATTTCCCACAACTGTACCAAAAACTGCGACCAAAAACATAGCCTGCTTCGTGACACAGATAAAAATGGCAGTACAGACCTGGCGTGATGGACTGTACAGATTGGTTCTTCACCAGAGCCGTCTGCTTCTGCACATCCCTGGGAAGAGCACAACATTCGACAGATGGTGAACGTCATTTTCATGATGATAGTGATTGCGCTGCATTGGCCTTATATCCATAACGGATGGTAACAAGTAAAAGCTGGAACGCTATAAACAGAACAGCAGTATTTTACAAGAACCTCAAGCACAGCTAATAGAGCTGGGCGATATTGCCTATATTTATTACCTTTATTAAAAGTTATATCACTGTATACCGTGCACTTCACCTCCATCAATATTTTTATTAATAAAAATAATAATAACAACAATAGTCCAATCTTTCCCTTAGAAAAATACCCCAAATTCTCACAGCAAGCAACTATTACGAGAAATTAATCCTGTTGGGATAAGGTATTGGAATCATTTATACCAAAATATTTTCATGGGTTTCTTCACATTCGTGTTTTATGTCCATTTAATGTTTCATATTTTCTGAAGTTATGAATGAATATCAATTTTGTGTGGATAAATGGGGAAACATCAACTCAAAACTGCTGACAATAACAAGAATTCCATTCTTTGCCGATAATCGTTTGATTAGTTTTCGATTAATTTTATAATCGATTAGTCAGATTAATCGACTAATCGTTGCAGCCCTAATACATTGATTATTTTTAGAGCTGTGACTGATTAATTGATTATTCAATTAATCGGCAACTAATTTGATAATCGATTAATCGACAACGATTAATCGCGTCCTCGTTTGGTCACTCTTCTGTTTAAATGTCTTTAATATGTTGTTCAACGTTTGCAATATCAACAATGTTTCAGCTTAATAATCATTGCGATTTTGAGTGCCGCAGTAGCCCAGTCTGTTAAGCGTGAGTGCACAACGAAGCACACAAATGCCATATGTGTGGCACGCAGAATCAAGGGTTCACTTCCCCTCCGACATCTTTGCCACACGTCTCCTCCTCCTTCTTCACCCTTTTTCCAGCTAATCCTGAATAAAGCTCGAATAAGGCGCAAAAAATACATTTGTTCTGGAAATACAAATGTTCCGATTTCAAAGAAAATGAACAGATTAATCGATTAGTCGTCAGAAAAAATAGCCGATTAATCGGCTATCAAAATAATTGTTAGTTGCAGCTCTAATTATTTTATATTCAGACAGCTGTGTACAACTTACCACACAGACACCAAGCCTCCTGAGGTGAGCACCATGACGTAGAACCCGGAGAGGTGCAAGGCCGAGGCTGGCGTGGCGAGCTGCATGGGAGGGAGGAGTCGCCTCCCACAGGACGAGTACACCGACACCATCTTGTCTTCGCACACCACTGCCACCACGTCACTAGAGGGAAAGGCAAACAGTACTCTTCACACTCCAAGGCCCCCCATTTCATCAAAGGAGTTTAGCTCTGATCCGGGCTTAATACAGGCTTTGGCTGCACAATCCGATTCCAACAACGGGCCTAGCGCCACACGCCGCTGAGGTTAGCCTGCTCAGAAGAAGGCTAATGGAAGAGTATGGTTACTGGGATCAGGCTTGGCTGCGACAAACGAGACGACTTTATTCACTCTGCGATCGTAAAGCGCTCGTCACCCAGCGTAGAACATCATCAGACTCGGACATTAAAATCTGTCATACTTTAAAATGTGTCATCACTGGCAACCCAGGGTATGAGTGTATTTACATATCGGGTAAATCTGGACCAACGCTGTGGAGGGTGAATTTAAAGTGATTTTTTTGAGGGGATTCATACCCAAAACTCCTTTTAAAACATTCTTTTTTTCCAACCCATTCAGCGTTTTTTTCTCAAGCTTTATTTATTAGGGTTAGCGGAAACAGGTGGAGATGGGGGGGTAGACATGCGGGAAATACACCGGTGGCGAGATTCGAACCACCGACTCACCGCACCACAGAGCCATATGCGTGCTTTCCAGCGCTCTGCCTAACCGACTGAGCTACTGGGCAGCACCCAAAACTCCTTTTAAATACTTTTAAATATTTTATATTCTAAAGTAACAAGAACTCCTCCTGTGAAAATTAACTGCTTTCCAAGTGCATAAAACAACTTCTCTCATGCTCTCTTGCATGACATTTAGAAAAGGAATGAGTGCATGCAACCCACTTTTATTCTATTCCAATCTTGTCCGCGGTGAACATCAGCTGATCAGACAGCTCCCGCCGTAGCTGCGACAACTAGGTCTGCAACTAACGATTATTTTAATAGTCGATTAATTGCCGATTATTGAAACGATTAGTCGATTAATTGGTTAGACATTTTTCCTTTGAAAAAAAAAAATCCCCAAAGATTAACAGGCACGCAGAAATTAATCTTGTCAACTTGAATTGTTGTCAATTTTGGTTTACACAAACAAATGAAAAATTGAATTACCCTGCAGTTGCACAAACTAATAACAAAAAAATGTACCGGTATACGCTAATATTTTGATGGCTCATATTCATGTTTATCTACTATTAATCATAATTTGGGATTTTCATAAATTATCAAGTAATATCACATTTGTGTAGATTAATAAGTGGTGGTGTCAGCTGAAAATAACTGAGTCAACTACGTGGCGATTATCGATTATCTCATTAGTTGTCGATTAATTTCATAATCGATTAATCGACTAATCGTTGCACCCCTAGCGACAACCTGCTTAACGATTACCGTGGATACGACGGCGACTCAAACCAGTAGGAGGAGGGGTCGATTTCTGCGCCCCGGCGCCGACCTGAAAACCGCGCATGCTTAAAGTCCCCATCGTACCTGCTGGCAGCAGCTGTGATGACTGGGCTGGAGAGCAGGATGACCCGTTCACTTCCATCCTTGGTGCATCGGACCTGGCTGACTTTAGAACCGGCCACGTTGTAGGCCTCGTTGTCCACCTCCACCTGGATGCAGGGCTCCATGCTGACCTAGCGACACACACACACATCTATCAGAACCACATTTTATCTAACGATGATTTTAATCGATTAGTTGCCGATTGTTCAACCAATTAGTCGATTAATCCTTTCAATAATTTTTCCTATAAAATACCTACAATTTTACAACAGGCAACAAATTCTGGAACTTATATTAAAATAAGGGCATTCTTCACCAAAATATATTCAAAGATTAAGTTACTTCCTCTGACACCAACGCGTTACATGTAATTTATACGGTAACATTTTCATGGATTTCTTCAAATCCACGTTTTTTTAAAAAAAATCAACTACACCCATTTAATGTTTCATAGTTTCAGAAATTATGAATTAATAGGAGATTATGTCGATAAATGGGGAATATCAGCACAAAACGGCTTTTTTTTTACGATTATCGATTATTAGATTAGTTGTCGATTAATTTTATAATCGATTAGTCACCGATCAAATCAATCAATAGTTGCAGCCCTAATTTTAAAGGTTTGCTTGTTAAATTTGTTTTCTACAAATTTTGCATGACCTTCCCATAACCATGATTCAAACTCCCAGGATGAAAAGAAATACATTATGAGATATGCCGCTTTCAGCTTGCCAGTTTCACATTCATTGAGTACACATTTTACAGTATCAGTGTTTAGGGGGGCAGTGGGCATTATTATAATGTAATGGATAAGATTTTCATTGCATAACATTGCGTTATGTCACATAGTACACATGTGAAAATAATGTTAAAACTGAATAGGTCATATCATCTATCATATCATTTCACGATTCTGTACAACCTTCCATTCCATTCCTTTAGTCTATAAGGGTTAACTGAAATGGGCTGGGGGGAGTGACAGCGGTCAGAGGGCCCTCGGCCACAGGACATAGGAACCAGAGGGCCCCTGGGCCATGTCGTACAGCAACCAGAGGGCCCCTAGGCCACGGAGGACGGCAATCAGAGGGCCCCTGGACCACGGGATATGGCAACC
The DNA here is from genome assembly GCA_900302395.1 of Bregmaceros cantori. Taxonomy (NCBI): domain Eukaryota; kingdom Metazoa; phylum Chordata; class Actinopteri; order Gadiformes; family Bregmacerotidae; genus Bregmaceros; species Bregmaceros cantori. Next base: position 16,293 of record OMKY01128472.1, on the reverse strand, counting down.
AGAGGGCCCCTGGGCCACGGGGGACGGCTATCAAAGGGCCCCTGAGCCACGCGATATGGCAACCATAGGGCCCCTGGGCCACAGGAAACGGCAATCAAAGGGCCCCTGGGCTATGCGGTACGGTGACTAGAGCGCCTACATTGGGGGGGTTGGGTTGGTATGGGCTCGGAGCGGGAGGGGGGGCCCTTGCAATCTCCTTGCCCCGGGGCCCAGACCCAACTTAATCCGGGCCTGGCTAGAACCAACGCTTCGTCCACGCATTGCACATCATGCGTGGACGATGCGTTGGTTTTGGCTCACCAGGCGAAGTTTTCCCACATGTTTGAATAGTTATCACCAGTGCTGTACCAGAATGTGTTTAAAGAACGATTGTTCATGAACTTCTTCATAGGAATTCATTTTAGACGAATGGAAACATTTTTCATGAACGTATCATTGTGAATGCACTCTTTTTTGAGGTTATTGAACAGTGCTGTATTTTAGTTCATATCAGATTCCAAACGCCTTCAGAGTGAAAACACAGTAATAAAGTAAACAAAAAACACATTCCTTCAGCAAATCTAACCCAACATTAAAACAGAAATAGCGAAAAAAAATACTAGTTCTAAGTGATGACCTATGAAAGATGAATGAACAAATTCATTTTACAAGGACTGAAGATACTGAACTGAAATTTGCACAATTTCATGCTAAATATGAACTAGCCCAACACTGGTTATCAACATATATCTAAATTGTATTCGTAGTTTAACTGACGTGACATACCTGATTATGTGTAATCCTAATTTCAGTTCCTTCCTTGCAGTTGACTAGGACACCACATTTCACAGTGATTAAAGTCTAAATAGAATGTTGTTTTACATAATACAAATTATGTCTGGTCGAAAAACAATGTATTAAACACCACTGACATGCACGCTGAAGGACCTCTGGGCAACGGGGGTGGGTAGCTTGACTCTGGGCGACTCCGGGACCAGGTTTGGCTCCATGACCCCACCGGGGGGCGTGGCCTGGGGGAAGGACGGGGCCACGGTGGGTGCCATCTTGCGCGGGCGCCCCTTCCTCCGCTTCTCCACCGGTTCCCCGGTGTCGTAGAGAAGATCCGCCTTCCGCTTCACCTCAGCCAGCGACTTGTTGATGGCCGATATCTTGTCTTCGCTGTCGCTGCTCGACTCGTCTTTGTTCTTTGGGGCTTCTTTTAACCTACTGGCAGAAGGATACGATTTAATATGGTCAGTTGCACGCAGAGATGGCAAGTAACGAAGTACAAATACTCAAGTACTGTACTTAAGTAATATTTTCAAGTATCTGTACTTTTAGAAGTATTTTTTTCTGTGGTTTCTTTTTACTTGTACTGAGTAAATTTTTAACAAAAATATCTGTACTTTTACCAAAACAGACTTTACTTTCTCTCTTTTTTGCACGTTGACAGGGTAGGATAACGTGTTTAATATAAGTCAGTAGGGGGCACTGATGTACGGAGTACAGTGCCAGTTAGTAAGTTAATACGTGGTTTTCATTTAGTAGATATAAGCTAATTTAGGCTAGGTTGTTAGTAATTTATTCAAACAATAACATTGACAAACTAACAATGAAAAAATGCTTTTAACATACAATTTTATTTTTAGTACTTTGTACTTTATACTTTCAAAAATACTTTTGAGTACATTTCTCAGCCTGTACTTTTGACTTTACTTAAGTAGCCATTTGGATCAGTACTTTGTAGTCTTACTGGAGTTGTTTTTTACTCTTACTCAACTAAGAAATCTGGCTACTTTTGACATCTCTGGTTGCATGTGACGCGGCGGCCACGCTCATGTCATTAGACGCAGACATGCGCGGGCATTAGGCGCAGAAACGAGCGAAGCGGTGTATGTGAGAGTTGAAACATTTCTACTCAAGTGTCACGTCGCTCTAGGAGAAGCGGTGCGAGCTGTGCATCAAGCATTCACCTGTCCCAGTCTGGCTCCGCCGCCCCTCATCATCTCTCTCTGACCTTGCCTCTATTCCATTCAATTGGTGGGTGGGAGCAGGGGGGTACGTGGTCGGAGCTCACAGCCCCGGGCGAGCTGCGCAGCTCACCCGTCCTCTCCCGGCGGGGAACCACAAACGGCGCCCTATCTCTCCCTCTCTGTTTGTGAAGAATTGATAACACCGTGGTCGGTATACAATTCTTTCAGCTCCACGAGTCTCTGCCGGCATGCGCCTTCTCTTCCACCTATTTGGATCGGATACTTATGGCCTTTAAAGAAGGTGTCCGATCTAACACCAACCATTCTTAGATGCACCGTTTGTCACGAGCGCTGACTCGAATTGAAACACAGCTGGAAGAAGAGCATATTTCGAGTTTTGCGGCGTTCTAGCGCCACAACGTCCGGTGGAAACACACTAACAACAGGCATGAACATATTTCAGTACGAATATTCTGTGCCGTTTTCCGCCAAGTCTTTGTTGCCGTCCACTTACCCATCCAGTGCCATCACCGATGAAATGGCAGAAGGAGCACCCGGAGTAGCTTTTGACCTCTCAGTGAACCTTGAATCAAGCGCCCTCATTGGCTCAATTTTGGAGGCAGATCCTAGAAGTAGGCTCGCCTTCACCCTGCATGGGACGATTAGAAGATGCATCAGTTCACCCACAGCAGGACAGACGCGAGACCCATCTAGCAAGCCAACCATCCAACAACATTAGGCTATGAATAAACTACGTGAGGATGAGTTGTACTACTGGACTGTACTTCATTTATTGTAAAATAAATGAAGTACAGTATTTTCCGGACCATTGAGCGCACCTCTCTAAAAGCCGCACCCCCATCATTTTTTGAGCATTTTTGGGATATACATGCTGCAGTGCCACCATTCCCACAATCCCACCGTTGAGAACAGTAATTATTAGTTCATTTGACATATGGAATTTTTAGTTTGACTATCTCAGCAAGACCAGTGGCTCTCGTTCCCTCGAGTCGCAATCATTATTTCTAAAAACATGTTCGCCGCAGTCCACCTTTCCTCACCACATCTACAACAGTGATCACTCATAGCCTGGCGAGCCAGAACCAACACATCGTCCATGCATCGCACACTGCTAGAAGTTGCATCGGGTCTGGGAAAATCGGGCAGACCGAATTATTAGTGGGTGGAGTTTGGTCTAGATTTTTTAAATAATTTTTTTCTTTTAATATATGTTTTTTCCAGCCCATTCAGGCTGTGTTTATTTCAAGCTTTATTAGTGTTAGTGGAAACAGGTGAAGATGGGGGTAAACATGCGGGAAATACGTCGGTGGTGGGATTCGAACCACCGACTCACCGCGCCATTAAGGCATACGCGTGCTTTCCAGTGCACTGCCTAACTGACTGAGCTACTGGGCAGCACGTTTTTTATTTTAATTTTTATTTTTTAAACCCTGGCTTTACCAGACCCAATGATTGTTCTAATCGCGAGGCTAAATCACTCCCATACTCTGGGTCAAGCCCCCCTCCCCCACACACAACTTCTGTGAAATACAAAGAAATGAAACAGACCCATCTTTTGCCTCTTCCATAGGCTTGGAGGCCGTGGCGGGGGTGGCGGTGGAAGCTTGCCCCTGGCTGGAGTCTGAGCTGAGTTGAGGCGTGAGCTGGCTGGTGGACGAGGTGCCAGGCATGATGGGGGCACTGTTGAACAGAGCCGGCGAGAAGTCCCTGCAGAGCAGTGACCGAGTTAGAAATGGGCCCTGACTGTTTTAGCAACTTTACCCATTTCTACTGGTGGGCATCGAACGTCCCTCGAGTGATGATTGTGAGAGCAACACAATGACAGAGGGCACATGGAATGGCATTGAAGTGGGCATGTGTGATATTGTAGAAAAGTAAAATCCTGATTGCTGCTACTTAGGGCTGCATAGATTACTTGATTCATTGATAACTAATCGATTATGAACATAATCGACAGCTAATGCAATTATCTATAATCGCCAAAGAGTTGAATCATTGTTATTTTCATCCGTTTTTTGGTGATACCACCAGTTTTTGGTTTACACAAATTTGATATTACTTAATAATTTCTGAAAATCAAAAATATAATTATTCATAGAAGATGAATGTGAAGAAAACCATCAAAAACTAAACTGTTGTACATTAGTTTGCTAACGTGAGCCAAAATTTACTAAATTTCAAGTTGACAAGATTAATTTCTCTGCCGCTGTGAATATTTGGGGGCTTTTTTTAAAAAAGTAACAATATCTAACCGATTAGTCGGTTAATCGTTTCAGTAATCAGCAACTAATAGACAATTGAAATAATCATTAGTTTCAGCCCTACTGCTACTGAACAATTAAACAAATTTAGCATGCAAGAAAAACAAAATGTTTCAAAATGTTCCCTATAGGACTGGGCGATTTTGGCAAAAAAAAATCAAAATACAGAATTTCATCTTTGAAATCTTGATTTGCGATTCAATTTCGATTTCCTGAAGAAAAGACTAAAAATAGCAAAACCAAGAATTTTGTATTTTTTTTCTCTAATGTTTAAACCTGTGTCCCCGTTTGAAATAAAGAAAAAGGAGAACTGACCCTACGAGTTAATATTTTATACAATTTGTTTTTCAAATTGTCCAAATTCTGCATAGTGACGCTGTAATACAATGTTAAATCAACCAGTTCAACAACATGCTACAATCATTCAAGTTCAAATGAAGTTCAGATTTGACTATTTGCTTCTTTTTTTTTTAATCCTCTGAGCAAATTAATCTCAGATTTTAAATCGATTTTTTGCACAGCCCTACTTCCCTTATTTGGAACGAACTACAGCCTTAGAACAGAAAATTCACCCTTGCGATTCATGAAGGGAGTCTTTTGCATCAGTCTGTCGTAGCCAAACAGTCCACATAAAAGTAACATGAAAGTACTACATGCATCAAAACCACAAAACCGGGTATATGCCGATGTATATGCCGATGTACATGCAGTCATTCATTGCCTTATTGGCGTTAGGAATGAAAGACTTGAAAAATATATTTTGGCTTACCGTAGGTACAGTTTGTTTGTGCATTCACCAGGGCTTGAAAACGAAATTTTTTAAACGGTCCGTTCCGAACGGTTCAGACAGGCCTATGTTTAACGTTTTCATTCTCGGAACTGTTCCGCCACAAAAATAGTGGCCCTGAACCGGTTCGGAATGGAAATTTTGTTTGTTCTTAAAGTTCCTTATATTGTGCAATGTTACGTTTAGATATAGTTTATACAAAATATATTTGGTGGACTTTCAAACTTCAGTGCAGCTGTATTAACATGAAAACCGGGTTTAAAACGCCATTACATTCGCTTCCTCAACTGTCCACAAGATTGAGCCCCAGATGCATGGGGCTTGATGAGTGAAAGTTGGATTGATGCACAACCAGAAATAGTCTCCCAGACATAGGATATGTTAGAATATACAGAGAACAAAAAATGTCTTTAACCGGTTTTGTGGGTTTCATAATGTTCCGTTTCTGTTCTGGAACAGTTGAAAAAAATCTTTATTCACTTCCGATTCTGCAAAATTCGTAATTTTCGCAAAATTCTGTTTGTTTTCGGTTTTCGTTCCATGAACCGGTTCGTAGCCCTGGTATTCACTGATGATTGAGGCTGCATTTACTTCTTTGCAGGTTATTTCTGCCTGTTGTGTTTAGATACCACATTGCCAGGTTAGAGAGCCATGGGTGTGCGCTTCGTTACCCTGTGTCCAGCTGTGCTATACACAGTGGGGTAATACGCCGCCTCCCATCTGCAGTCCTTGTCTCCACCTGCTTCTTCAGAAGGTTCTGGAAAAAAAACACATCAGGAAACAGTTAAACACTGGAAAGCCCTCCCCCCAGTGAGGTACCCAGAGACTGAGACTTGGACTTTCATCTACCAACACAGAGTGTCCTGGGATTTCTGGGAATATTGACTTTGTAAATATTGACGACCCGGCAGGGCTGGGCAAAAAGGCCAAAAATAAACTCAATGGCTGTGTCCGAAATCGCTCCCTATCCCCTACTCACTATCCCCCATATAGCGCACTCACTTATGGTGCACTCAACAGCAACTGCCGAGATTTCGGACACTAGAGTCGGCGCCGTTGAAAATTATTATGAATTATAATTATAAAAAATATAATTATAAAATTAAAAAATCATCACAAAAAGTCAAAAGTACTTACATTTATACCTATTTGCCGTGGTTGGTCGCTATTTACTCCCGCCGCGGCATTTTTTAAAAAAGTTTAGGTCATTTTTAAAACGTCTCGCAATGCATTGTGGGTTATATTGCTCCGTCTAGGGTACATCCAATGCACACTACATTTCGCGGTGCATTGTGGGATACTTTCAGTGCACTATCTAGGGTACATGGAGAATTCGGACACCCCTACAAAATGGTGTGCGCCCCATATAGTGCACTATATGGGGGTTAGGGGGCGATTTCGGACACAGCCAATGTCATTTAGCCCCCCACACCACGAACAGAATAAATTGCAGTCAAGTGTTCCTGCTGTTCCAAATAAATATGTAAACAAATAACAGCAGTGTATGTAAACAAATAACAGAATGATAACCCTTGGAGCGCGCGGTGGCCAAGCAGGTTGTGTGCGCCCCCCCAGACCAAATGTCGAGCAGTGCTGCAGGTTCAAATTCCCTGTTCGACTTTTCTGCAATGTCTACCTAAACGGCCGGATAAAAAATAATGATAATAACCCCACAAGGAATTCCTTATATTGCAGAGATATTTTTAGATATTTTAGAAGATTTAGAAAGAAACTTTCTGTATCTGGTATTAAATGGCAAATAAAATGCACAGCAGAATATCAAGTGTTTTTTTGTTATTTGCCTTAATGCATATGTAATATTCTCTAATCACAAAATTGGCAGCAAAAATTGACATGGTGGCAAGTGGTGTCGCATAAAACACTTAGTATTAGTGCACTGATCCAATCCTCAGAACGGTGATCTGGGGCCGATCAGACTTTTTTCCAAGGATCGGGACTCGTCATTTTGTCCCGATCAGAATCAGTAAATAAGCCAGGGAGCATGCCAAATTAATTTGACTATTATTGAAATTGACATTATCAAGGGAAGTGCTCGTAGATTAGCGCAATTGCGATTGACGCCACCGGCGAACATGCCAACCACACTACCCATCGGTCCCTGGACCCAGAAATCTGGTCACTTGACCGCGGTTAGCGCAAGGCGATCTATCGGCAAGTTGGTGAAGTATGATTGTTACATATAGGCTACAGAAATGCACCAACATTTAATAAGATTCTTCCGTGTGTCATTTCCAACAACTGTGCAAAATTTAATTCAGCTCCGTGCTCACCTTTTTCAGTTATCTTGGGGACAGACAAACCAACCAATGGTGCCAAAAACATAACCTTCTTTGCGGCTCCGCCCCGGCGCAGGTAATAATAACAATAATAATAATAATAATGATATATGCAAGATTTAAGAAACTACCTTCCTGATGTCCTCCAGAGATTCGCCGTTGACCACGCTGGTGATTTTGGGCGTGGTCACCTCGTGAGATTGATTGTTTCCCTGAGCGGCCACGGCCGGGCCCTGCTGGTACTTGAGCATCTCTGGGTTCTCGATGACCGTGGTGGGCAGCTGCTCTGTGCTGGTGATGGCCACGCTTTTTCCGTAGATGTTCTGGTGAATTGTGTTCTACAGGACAAACACACATAGCAATCGGTTCTCCTGCTCTTCACCAACATCTATTCCTATTTCATGAATGAACTCTCAGCCTAGATTTCCCCTTAACCCCTGGATTCCCAAATATATCGCATTCAAAATCCCATTGGCAGAAGTGGTCATCTCTCAAGGCTTACAGGTTCACAGAGTCAAAGTGCATTCTCTTATTTGGACACATGAGGGGGGTAGAGTTCCATACACTATGTTTGGGAGCTGGGGCGAGAGGGAGCTTTATATAGCCTGCCTCTATAGCAGACAGCGGTGTGTATGTGCGCTTGTGTACGAGCTCATGCACTGTTCGTCTGCCATACATCTGTACGTGCATGTACGTGAGCACACAAGAGACGACCACAAACAGGAACGCCAGCACGCGCAAGCGTCGTCGAGTGCTGAGAGAGGGAGACTCTTTTCTGATATAGCGTGCGCGCATGCAGGCAAAATTGATTGAACACTGAGTAGCACGTCATAAAACGTCTTTGGAAACAAGGGCTCTCAAGGACAACACGTCAAACACGAAAGAAAAACTTGCCACAACTTTTCTGATAATTAACGTGCTTGCAAAAAAGGAAAATCTGACATGACATCAGCTCAACAAAAATGTAATTCTATTGGTGGGCGCGCGTTGGCCGAGCGGGTAGAGAGCACGTCCCCCAGACCATAGGTCAAGCAGTGCCGCAGGTTCAAATCCCATGTCTGGCTTTTCTGCAACGACTCTTCATCTCAGTTTCCGATTTAATCCTGTCACTATCACTCTCAATAAAGAATGAAAAACAGTGCTTGGGTCCAAATAATAACGTAACTTTTTTAAAATTCTTTTTCAATTTGAAATGAAAAAATAAATAAATAACTTCAGGCTTATTATATTTAGGAGGTAAAATCACCATCAACCACACTTATGAATCTTAGATATATGGAAAGAAGAGTGGACTAACCTTGTCCTCTTCATTGAGAGGGTCCCCAAGTTCATCCAGCAGAAAGTCCAAGAACGCTACGGTACCATCCATAGAGCACACCAGGAGACCTAGCCCCGTCAGCGTCCTACAGCCACACAAAATACATTTAAAAGTTATTTTTTTTCCAGCGTCAGCGCCGTTTTTCCATCTTTATTGGATAGGATTAGTCGGAAACTGGGTTGAAGAGATCGGGGGTAGACATTGCAGACAAGTCGACGAGCGTAGTTGAACTCGCGACGCTGCGGTAGATGCAGCGCCACTAACATGAATGGGGTCGCGTTAGGTGCGGTGTCCATAACCACTCGGCCAACGGGAACCCCGCAAAATACATTTAAATAAACTATTTCCTTTCACCAAAAATCAACAGGTTTCATATTCTTAAAGACAGCGTTACCTAGAACCACTCAGAGATTGCAAACCTACGGCATAGAGATACAAAAACAAAATAGTACTTTTAGTGCTAGCAGTATGTGTGGCATTCCCAGAGATGGCAAAGGATTTCTTACTTGCGTAAGAGTAAAATACATTTGTAAAACAACTTCAGTAGTACTGATCCAAATATCTACTCAAGTAAAGTAAAAAGAACAAGCTAATAAATTACTCAAAACGTATTTTTTAAAGTATAAAGAACAAAGAAAAAAAACCTAAATTTACCTTCAAACTCAGCAGGCGATATATATCCATTTTTTGAGGGGCGCATCCCGAGACTAAATGAAAACAACTCATTAACGGCTATCCAGTGCATTACCCAGTACCGCCCCCTACTGACACATTCACGCTACACATGTAATCTACCATGTTGTTGCAGAAAAACGTTAACGACCCCGTTTTGAGAAGAGTAAGGAGTAGAAGTACTGATATTTTTGTTAAAAATCTACTGAGAAGTAAAACGTACTCACAGAAAAAAAGTACAGATACTTGAAAATTCTACTTAAGTACAGTATTTAAGTATTTGTACTTTGTTACTTGCCATCCCTGGCCATTCCATCAATGCAAAGTACTCGAGCAGCGTGATTGCAAGCGAGGCCACTGGTCAACATGACGACTCTACCGAGTGGCGCGCTGTGACCCGGAAGTCCGATCAGGTGACCGCGGTAAGCAATCCACAAGTTGGCGATTAAGTACGATTATGTTACTTATAGGCTACAGAAATGCATCAAAATTAAATCAATTCTTCCGTGTGTGATTTCCAACAACTGTACAAAACTTTATCCAGATCCGTGCACAACTAACTTTCAGTTATCCTGGGGAAAGACAAACCAATGCTGCCAAAAACATAACCTGCTTTGCGGTGCAGGTAATAAAACAATGCACACAATTCTGCCATAAAGTACTCCAGCAAGAAATCTGTGGTTGAATATTAGGAATATAGGGGCGAGCGGCGGCAGAGCGGTTAAGAGAGCGTGTCCCCCAGACCACAGGTCGAACAGTTCAAATCCCCTGCCTGCTTTTCTGCAACGTCTCCCCGACTCTTCATCCCAGTTTCTGATTTGATCCTGTCATTATCTCTCTCAATAAAGAATGAAAAATGGTGCTTGAGCCCCAAAAATAATAATAATAATAATACAAAAAAATTAAAGAATATAAAACATGATACATACTTCTGTTTTCACATGTTTGAGCAAACAAAATACATTGAAAAGAAAAATTATGCAAGTTTAACTGAGACGAATTGAGTCGCCCAAGAAATACATTTAGAATATTCGGCATACGAAAAAAAAAAAAAAACAACTCACCAGGAAATATCCATGATGGATTTATCAAACAGGTCATGGATGACGACCAAGGGCCGTTTTAGTGATGTCAGCTGGAGGGACGGAGGATACAGTGAGGATCAGATCACCGGAACATAAAAACAAAGTGACAGAGCTGCAACTGATTATCGGTTATTGAATTAATCGGCAACTAATTTCATAATCAATTAATCAACAGCGATTAATCGTTTCCTTGTTTTGTCCATCCTCCACTCAAATGTTGAATATATGTTTTTCAAAGTTGACAATATCAATAACGTTTCAGGTTAATAATCCGGATGGCTATAAGATTAGGTACGTCATGCTATTTGTGATTATGACACACGACGAGGGGCATTATAATGCAATGTTAATAAGATTAACATAATTTGTTTCTAATAATTCAATATTAAATACTAGGTATACATCAGTGTGTAATAGAGAGAGAGCAAGAGCCCATTCCTGTAAATACTTGTAAATTCGGTAAATACTTTGTAAAGTTCTATGTTGTGTTCAATTGTATAATTGTAACTCTGAAAGATCATGATAAAGCTATTTGAACTCACTAACTGAAGTATGTGCTTTTCTTATAACAGTGTTTATACAAAGTAGGATTTCTACCTGCATGAGTTGAGAATGTGATAATGAGCAGATTGGTTTACATAAAGATATTTAATATATACATGAATATCATTCAAACAGTAGAATTAGTTCAAACCCACATTCAAATATCCACAACACACAAATGGCCAATGTCAAGGATAAATGAACACGTTTTACAAACAGAATAATCATTTGAGAAGGATTCAGCTAAAATGATCATGCCCTAGTTACAGCAATCTTTATACGTCAAGATGGGATTCAGGATACATGTTTAACCACGGTGAGGCTAAGCCAAGTTCAGTGGAAGGTCAACGGTGTCAGCGTCCTCTCACCCAGATCGACAGAGAGCGGTCTTTGCTCCCCAGAGCACAGCAGCAGTAAGGACAACTGTTGTCATTGAGCTTCTTCTTGAAGATCTTGGGGTTGAACTTCTACTGGACAGAAGAGATGGACATCTAGATGGACAACTTAAGACACATCTATTTAACCTAGCTTTTAACTGAGTACACTGGCACTTAGTCGCCACATATCTATTTATTATATTAACAATGTATTTATTTACTAGTCTTTGCTTTCATTTTAACAGCATTTTAGTTTGTTTTCATTATGCATTTATTTATTTATTATTACCATTACTATCATTTTATTTCTATACCGGTAAATATTCACACTGTTTTTAGTTCTTTATTTATTTCATTCTATTTGTACTAAAACTCTTTCTGACATTAGCATTCCAGCGCTTCCTCTTGCTGTACATCTTCGGTGCCAAACCATGTCTCTCATTTTAATGACAAATCACTTGCCTATGTGTGTGTGTGTGTGTGGGTGTGCGCGCATGTGCTCTTGTATTTGTATGTGGTTATGGTTGTTTTAATGGGTTGGGAAGGTTGGGGATTGAGTGTTCCTTTTGTTCTTGTTGTTTTGCTTTGTTTGTTGCTGTAAAGCACTTTGAATTGCTTTGCATGAAAAGTGCTATATAAATAAAGTTTGATTTGATTTGATTTTGACCAAGTTGCATTTTAGGCCTTTTTAGACAATTATGACAAACATTTCAACTTCAAGCAGAACACAGCGCACGCGGTTGTGTCAACAAGTTATGTCCACAAGTTGGGCAAAAACATGACGTGCTAGTTTGGTTTGCTATGATAAGCTGAAATAACATGACGTGCTAGTTTGGTTTGCTATGATAAGCTGAAATAAAGTGGGGTGATCTGTTGAACACTGAAATCTATAAATGTCTGAGCAAGAACCGAATTAAAGGAGTGATTTGCAGACGACGCGCTGAAACTCTGGCTCCTGTGTTTCATTGCATTGAGTCTGTTCCTACAAGCCCTGGGCCATGCTCGGCTCAGGGCTGTGAGGTTTAAACTTGGGTCTATAGCACTAGCTCTGATGCAATCGCTGGTTACTGCTGGGTCCACTGCCAGTGTCTGGTCACAACTCTGGTTCTACTGCTACCATATGGTCTGGTCTGGTTCTACTCCTACCCCGAGGTCCAATGCTTGGAGAGCCACTTATAATCTGAGTGTCATAGGTTATTTGCATGCCGACCACAGCGATACTCATACAATCCATATTACATGCTAGAGGTCTCTTTATAATTCCTATAACAGTCGATATCCTTCATTATTGCCGACTGAGCTCAGATACCGTTATCCTCGTCAAAAGATGGACTTATTTTCCATCAAAAACATGATTAAACTAGAAGCACTTTGAGATTGCAAACCCAAAAAAAGTGGTGAAAAAAAAAAGAAACAGTATCGTTAGAGCTAGCAGTATTATCACTGCAAGTGCTCGTAGAGTAGCGCAATTGACGCCACTGGCGAACATGCCAACTACACTACCCAGCAGCCCGATATATCGGTAAGTTGGTGATTAAGTATGATTATGTTACTTATAGGCTACAGAACTTTTTCAGTTATCTTGGGGACAGACAAACCAACTAACCAACGTAGCCAAAAACATAACCTGCAACGCGGCTCCGCCCCCGCGCCTCCGCCCCCGCGCCTCCGCCCTGACATCTTAAACCTTGATTACCAAAATATTAGACAGGAAGCCTCTAACTGTTACACACCACAACGGTGACAGCCTTTCTGTGACCGACAAAGTCCATGTTGGTCCTCCAGCCGTTGCGCTCCACGATCTGTGCGGTGGGGCCGGAGTTGTTCATGGCGTGGGCGCTGACCAGGTACTGGCCGTCCGGGGACCACGACAGGCGCAGCACGTGGGTGGTCCCTCCACACTGATCAAGACAGATTGAACACAGACACACACAATCCATTTAACCACAGCAGGCAGCCTTACTCAAAATCAACATGAAAAAAAAAAAATCTAGCCTGGTGAGGCAGAACAACGCATCGTTCACGCGTCGCACATCGCTTAGACGCTTGCATTGAAACCAGGGTCGGAAAACGTAAAAAAAAAACATGTCAATCAAATCGTGTCCAGTCAAAGCGCAGTAGGTGGGACAAGCGGCGTGGAGGCACCACAACCAAACTCCGCCCACGTCTCACGTAGCCCGTACAAACTCCGCCCACGCCGGACTGATTAGTCAATTCATTCTGTACCGATGGCGACTTGGATTTTCCCAGACCCAATGCAAGTGTCTAGCGATGTGTGAGCCAGAACCGGCTAGGGACGGGGAGCTTGAGGCCCACCACTTGACTCCATATCGAACAAATGGGACAATAAGTATCACGATAATAGACCAATGTTGTGCACCACATGTGAAGATTGTGTCACAATGACCACAACTTTGTATCACCCTGCAGAAGACGGAACCCATGAGCTTTTTATAAGAAATGTGCTTTATTCAAGGACACAAAAGATGTGTGACGTGACTGACGTCACAATGCAATTCCTAAGAAGCACCACCAGAGGTCAGGAGTATGGAATCACCTTGCTTATCGACTGTCGTCGTTTCCATGGAAACCACCATCCCATCAACTACCCCTGTATATAGACTCCTGAGAACTGACTGACCTGCTCCAAGAGCTGCGGAGTTGCACTAGGAGTATGCCCTGCTCCAGCACCAAGAACGTATTGACGCATGCCCTTTTGTTTGTCCTTATTTTATAATTCTTGGCTCTTATTTTTTTTTTCTCTGCACCGTAGAGCTGCAACCGATTAATCGATGAATCGATAATTGCAATAATCGCCAACTAATTTGATAATCGATTAATCAGCAGCGATTAATCGTTTCATGGTTTGGCCTAATCTCTGCTCAAACGTGTTGAATATATGTTGTTCCCAGTGCAATTTTTCCAGTGTCAAGGCTCCATTACAATAAAGACAATACGCAAACCCAATATGTTATCATTTAGCCTGTAAGAGTAGGCTCTTTCATGCTATTACTATAAATTGGAGATAGTGAAACAGCAAAAAGTTTGTAATATTAACAATGCAAACTTTTAATAATGTTTCTTAATCATAATTGATGCTAATAATCTTAACTCTTTCCTGGCCATTGTCGCCTACCAACGTTTATAGTAATCGTTGCCGCTATGGCCAGCTCCGGTCAGATATCGCGGAAACAGGCTTCCTCCTCCTCTCCTCCAAAGTTAGGGCACCCTCCCCCGGGTGCCCTCCCGTGTTGCACGTCATATAGGCGTATTTTCGTTCCCAGTGGAGGCGCCCCACGGATTAGAAATTCAAAGAGGTAAGGGTCGAATATGAGGAGTTTTTTTATTTGTCGGGGCGGGCTGGGGGGGGGGGGGGTTTGGCGCGATGTCGCGGTGATCTGCAGTGTGCGTGAGTGTGACGTTTGAGTGGGAAATGAGCAC
>OMKY01128311.1:5530-17566 GCA_900302395.1 Bregmaceros cantori | reverse complement strand
GGGTACTTCCGGTCTCAGTGTCATTTACTTTCCGTGTATTTGGCTATTTTTCAAACATGTCTATTCGGTGGGAGCACACACCTACAGGGTTATTTAGAAATTGTGGTGGTAACTTGCGGCGTGCTATTCCTCACCGAAATGTTATTGTGCAGATCCACAAACGCATGATTTAATAATCAGTTCAACCCGTTCCATTGGCTCATTCCTTTTGGAAGGACTAGTAGAAACAGCCAGCCTATTGGTCCAGAAGAACATGTGACCACTCGGTGAGTAACTTCAAGTAGGATTTTGACTCTATTTCATCAATATTTATACAAAAAAGTTAACGAAGCAAGGAGTGTGATGTGTAACTGGCCACAGAGCGACATCTAGTGGTCGGATTTTGAATTGGGGTGCGTATTGTGTGTTTTTGTGTCCACGGACCGCAGCCTTCTACCAGACTTTATATACATGCATATAGGCACCGGAAGTGACCTGCAGCAGCGCAGGACAAAATGACTCCCCCCAGGGTTTTGCACGTAAACTCGTCTATATCTTATCTATAATATTTTATTATAAAAGTGGGCATGCAGATCCTCCACCCCACCTCGTACCCTTAAAACACGTGGATGACTCAACGACAGTCTTGCGAATCAAATCACAATTAAGTGCACCCAACTGTGTGTGTTCTAAGCAGGGCTCCGAGCCGGTTCAAGGAACGAAAACGAAAACCGAAAACGACCAGAATTTTACGGAATTTTATGAGGAGCGGAAACGAAAAAAGATTTCGTTGAGTGTTATGGAATAGAAACGGAACATTATCGAATCCACAAAACCGGTTAAAAACGTTTTTTTTCAGCTCTCTATATATTTAACATATCCTTTCATTTCGTCCACTTTCACTGTCAGTCGGCAAGCATCTGGGGCTCCATCTTGTGGACAGGCGAGGAAGTGAATAATGGCGTTTTAAAGCCAGTTTTGACGTTAATACAGTTGCACTGAAGTTTGAAAGTCCACCAAATATATTTTGTATAAACTATATCTAAACTTAACATTGCACAATATGAGGAACTTTAAGAACAACATTTATGTGTTCCGAATCGGTTCAGGACCAATATTTTGGTGGTGGAACGGTTCCAAGAAAGAAAATGTTAAGGCCTGCCTGAACCATTTGGAACAGAACGTTTGAAAATTAATTTCGTTTTCAAGCACTGGTTCTAAGCACTCCGAAGCAGCTTAGAGTGTTAGAAAATAGCCATTCGCCACTTTTTTGGCGGTGGGAATGTAATTTTGCAGGGGTAAGGTGATGTCCGTTGGGAACCAGGCGCAAGTTGACGGCACAAGATCACATCACAGATTGTTCACCTGGACTGCTCCACTGGCCGATGGGGCCGAGGGGGGAGCTAGGACCCATCCACTTGTTGGACACTCGTTGCTGCGGGGGTAGCGGTGGCTGCAGCTGCGAGGAGGGTGGAGGGGCCGGGGGTGGAGGCTGTTGTTGCTGCTGTTGCTGCTGCTGTTGCTGCTGCTGCTGTTGGAGGAGGTGCTGGTAGAACTGAAGAGCCTGAGGAGACGGCTGCTGCTGAGAAGGAGATGTTTGAGGCTGTGCCGCCTGTTGGGCTGGTCCCTGCATCTGGAGGAGGAGGGAGAACTGATTAAACCATGTATCAATGATGGAGCTATTACTCGATTAATTAATTAATTTATAGGGCTGTTGCATATGACGTTGTGGCTTGGCAGCGGCAGACATTTTGAGGGTATCATGTATAGGGCTGCAACGATTAGTCAATTAATCGGCGACTAATCGATTATAGAATTAATTGGCAACGAATGTAATAAATCGATAATCGCCAATAAATGGAATCATTATTATTGTTGGTAGTTTTGTGCCAACAATAAAGTCTACTTCTCTACTCAAATTTGCTAGGAAATAATAATTTTGGAAAATATGTAATATTGAATTGACGTAATTGCTTAAAAAACATGAATATGAAAAAAAATACTGCGACATGAGCTAATTTTTAACAGGTTTGTGCCTGGAGTAATTAACGTAATTGTTGTACTCATGAAGGTTAAGAAGAACCAAATTGGACTATATTTCAAGTTGACAAGATGAATACCTTGTAACTGTTGTTCTGCGTTAATATTTTGGGTATTTTTTGAGTAAAAAAAATGCAACAGACTAGTCGACTAATTGTTTTAATCATCGGCAACTAATCGACTTTTGAAATAATCGTTTGTTGCAGCCCTAATCACGGACGATAAAGTATATCATGTCCATTATAGAGGGACAAATACAATCAACGTAGTTAGGCTGCCATCTGCTGCCTATTGATAGCATATTACCATGCCTAAATCAATAATAGAACACTTGACTGACAATGTTATGCAAATATCACTCTCTGCCCGTTCATCTGACCAGAATGATACCACCATGTCTGTCGCCTCCAAGCCATGACGTCACCGTGCAACAGCCCCATTAGTCGACTCATTTCATTAAGCGTCTATTAAAATAATTGTTATTAGCAACCCTAAGCAGAACGACTTGTGTCATAGAACTAGCTCCACGGGTGAAGGTTGTCTCAATCAGCACCAAAGTGAGCCCTGACTGGACTGGAAATCTGTCATACAGGGAAATTCCAGATGTCGCCGGCATGACATTTGGGCCGCGAGGGGGCAATTTTTTTCCACTTCATTTCCTTCCATTCTTTGATTCGCAGAGCACGGGGACAAAGATACGACCGCCACAGTGACCACACCAAAGAGTCCAGACCGAAGCCATGCAGGCTTTTTCCATCTCCAAAATAATGATTTTAGGTGTTTTCTTCTGCAGAAAAAAAGAATCTTCAAAACACAGATATGCATCATTAAAAATATGTCATTTTGCAGGCATAGTCCCAATAGGGCTGTAGCACGGTGACGTCACATTACGTCTTGGCGGCGACAGACATTATGGTGGTATCAATGTTCAGATGAATGATTATCGATTATTACATTCGTTGCCGATTAATTCTATAAATCGATTAGTCATCGATTAATCGACTAATCGTTGCAGCCCTACCACCGTGCAATATTTGGTATATTAACTACATAGAATATGGGGATTCAAGATGCGCATGACATAACTAGACAAAGAGCAGGTTCCAAGTCACCTTGTCTCCAGAGTCTATGATAGCTCTGTGTGTCTGAGAAGAGGCCTGAGTAGGTCCGGCCTGCTGCTTGGACACCTGTGGAGACACAGCTTGCTGTGCCGGATGCGCCACAGCCTGCAAAAAAATAAAATGAAAAGTAAAAACCTGTTCAATCATTCTTGACTCGCCTGAAGTGGTGCGTGAAAACAGGATTGCACACATTGTCTGTGTCCGAAATCGCTCCCCTATCCCCTACTTCCTACACTACACTAGAGTCAGCGGCGTCAACATTTTTATGACATTATAAAACTCAACAATCATCACAAAAAGTCAAAAGTACTTACATTTATAACTATTTGCCGTTGTCGATAGCTATTGACGCCCGCCGCGCCATGTTTGTAGTTTAGGTCATTTTTAATGCGTCTCACAATACATTATGGGTTTTATTAAATTGTGTAGGGTAATTCAATGCTCACTACTTTTCACGGTGTGTTGTGGGATAGTGCACTATATAGGGTACATGGAGTATTCTGACACCCCTACAAAATGGCATGTGCCCCTATATAGTGCAATATATAGGGAATAGGGAACGATTTTGGACAGCCATTTACAAAATGACCAACACAGTCATGTGTGACACCTGGTTGAAGTGTCAACGTCCAGTTCGGCCTGTGGGTCAGTTCCGCGAAGAAAAATGTTGTGAAGGATTCAGAGATCAATCTTTGCCAACCTTGCTGCACAGCTCAAAAGACCGGTGGACCATAGACATCCGCTAACTCGGGGAGACCTCCCGGAGGAGATTTGTTCGGAGGTCAAGGACCTCTGAACAAATCTCAACTCCCCTGGGTCAGAGCCCCGCATAAGACTTTGCGCATACGGATCACCTTTGTCTATTTGGCCAATCACAGTCTTGCGAATTACTGTCAACTCCAATAGCTCACGATGTGTGCACGTTTGGCACGAATAGCACGACCAGGTCGACTAGACCTCGGCCTTGAGTCTACTGAAGCAGCGTGGACAACAACAATATAAAAAGGAGCTCTCACGGTACCTGCACACCACCGCCATGGGAGCCAGGGAGGGACTGCGCCGGGTTGGCCGAGGCCACAGAGTTGCGGCGCTTGACGAGCGGCGATGCCTGCTGGGACTTGCCCATGTTGAAGCCGGACAGGAAGTCGATGACGTCCTGCATCTCCTGGTCGGTAGGCAGCTTCATGCCCTGCTCCTCGGAGCCCAACACGGAGCCATTGGCCCCGGGCTGGGGTCAACAATCACAATTTTTTAAAGATATAGCTACCATCAGCAGTTCACAAACATAACTGTAACCTACCAGTTCAGAAAAAGTCAAAAACTTCCTTACCTCCTACAGTTACTCACACTAAATTGTAATGTACATCATCATCCCATCACCACATTTTAAAAGCAAAGTAATAGATTACTTCCAGTTACTTTAATGATTAATTTCATTACTTTAATTCAACTTTAATCAAATCAACATATACAAGTAGCATTGAATTTGAGGTAAACTCATCAACGGCATCGCCGACCAGCGTAGACCACCTGTTTTAATCCGCTTCAAAATGTATTCCACTTGAAGTGGATCCGTGGAAGTGTATACATGAGCACTTTTGAATCAGATCTTCCTATAAGCGGATTATATTTAGGCTTTTTGGTACCATGTAAAGGGGCCATTGACAATGGCAATACACTTCAATCTGATTCGAATTCGATCCCAAAATAATACTCACGTCCAGTGCTGGACCGATCATGTGCAGGCGGCTGAGCTCGCTTGCGGGCCCAGAGGGACTCTTGGTGGCCTTGTCCTCATTGGAGGACAGCATGCTTCTAGACGGAGTGCTGGGGATGGAGTAGCTGCCCCCACCGCTGGCCGCGCCGCCGTGCGAGGAAGACGTCTGGGAGGAAAATTAGGACATTGGTCATCTTTACGACTGGAAGAATTACTGCAGTGACTAGTTAGACTTTCTTCTCCCATGATTATGTGCACAGATGATTATGTCATGTTGCCACCTTCCGGTCTTAGTTAATATTGGATTTGAAAATGTGTCTCAGGGTAAAAACACCAGATCAAGGGGAGTTCCAGTTCCAATGGCAATGCCAGGAGAAGGGTTAAGTAAAGTTAAACGTGAATTAAAGTAGAGCAGCAGAAGAGCATCAGTGAAAATGTTCCAGAGTGCGTGTCCGAGGTCGCTCCAGTTAGCTCCGGCTCAAATTAAACCCTATGTCCATACAACCTAACGAACAGCTGATTTGGTAAGACATTTGACAGCTTTATGTAATCAGGGTTGGGAAGTTACTTTAGTATTAGTATTTTTGAAGTATAAAGTACAAAGTAAAAAAATTAATTTGTATATAAAATGCAGTTTTTCAATGCTATTTTTACAAGGTTTGAATAAATTGTTCAATATCTATCTTAACTTACTTCACTAAAGGCTCATAAATCCAACTTCCGAACATCTGTTGGCATTACCGCCCCCTACTGGCTCATTTACATTATACATATCCCTGCCACTGGAGCGCAAAAAAGGTAACAAGATTGTTCTGGGAAAAGTAAGGAGTAGAAGTACTGATATTTCTCATAAAAAACCTAATCAGTACAAGTAAAAAGTCCTTACAGAAAAAAAGTACAGATACATGAAAAAACGACTTAAGTACAGTACTTGAGTATTTGTACTTTGTTACTTGCCATCTCTGCTTGTCCATCATACCTTCTTTGTGAACTTGGAGGTGAGCTTGGAGATGGTCTTGGGCAGACCTCCCACACCGCTCTTGGAGCTGGAAACCACCATGTCAGCCTGGACGCCCGCGTAGTCAGCCAGCTCTCGCTGCAGCTGCATCTGGATGGTCGGCAGGGCTTGCTCCCTAACACAGGTAACTAATATTTAATATCCACTGAGGAAACACCTAGTGTTATAGAGCAATATATTCCTGGGAAAACAAAGCATATTAGAGACGACGCAGGCAGCAGACAGGGCTCCGAACCGGTTCAAGGAACGAAGACGAAAACCGAATACGAACAGTATTTTCCAGAATTTTAAAAGGAGCGGAAACGGAAACGAAAAAAGATTTCTTCAACTGTTCCGGAACAGAAACGGAACATTATGAAATACACAAAACCGGTTAAAAAATGTTTTTTCTGTTCTCTATATATTTTGACAAATCCCATGTCTGGGAGACTATTTCTGTCCACTTTCACAGTCAGTCCTCAAGCCCCATGCATCTAGTGCTCCATCTTGTGGACAGACGAGGAAGCGAACGTAATGGCGTCAATACACTTCCTTCGGAGTTTGAAAGTCCACCAAATATATTTTGTATAAAAACTATATCTAAACTTAACATTGCACAATATAAGGAACTTGAAGAACGAACAAAATGTTTGTGTTCCGAACCAGTTCAGAACCAATATTTTGGTGGGGAACAGTTCTGAGAACGAAAACGTTAAATATAGACCTGCCTGAACCGTTTGGAACGGAACGTTTTAAAGATAATTTTGTTTTCAAGCCCTGGCAGCAGACTTTCAGTGACTCTCATTAGGGCTCCACTTGCTACCTTGAAGGAGCAGAGATGAAACTCACTTGCGTTCCTTCCAGGAGTTGATGTTGAACACGGCCGTGTACAGCACGTCCACTAGGCCCAGCGTCTTCTCTGGGTCGAGGCTGCGCTGCAGCAGAGACATGGTGGCTGGGTCCTCCTTCAAACACCTTCACACGCGCACACAGGTTCAGAAACCCTTCACAGCAATGACCTCTCATTAAATATGGGTGACAAGTTAAGGCTGCAACGATTAGTCGACATCATCGTCGGCGACAAATGTCGGCGATGAATGTAATAATCGTTGTCGCGTCGATTATTAATCGACGAGTTAAATCATGGTCAGTTGTAGTATTTGTGAGTCCTGTTCTATCTTTCTCTTTCTCTATCTCCGCCTCTCTACCACCACACGCGAGCACAGCGACCACTGTGAGCATTTCCTTTTTGGATGTCCCCAAAGTTAACATTGTTGAATGTGTTGTGGGTTGAGATATAGAGGCGCTCTGTAATTGTCCACAGAAAGTGGCTTCAAACTAGTAGCATGCAGGTAAACCTCCGAGTCGGGTGTACGAGTTAACGCAAGCATTCCATTGGTCCATCTTGTTGGAAAATCATGCAACCAAAAGTTGGAAAAAAAACATCAGAACTCGGAAAAAATAAGCGATTAGTCGACGAATAAATTGACAAATAACGCCAAATAATTGACGACTAAAATAGTCGTTTGTTGCAGCCCTACGGACAAGGCACATTTTCGATATGATATGGGGGTGCACACCTTTCACAAAAAAAGTGGGAACTGCAACTCATAAGCATAAGGAACATCCACTACACTGCCGCTGAGCTACAGCGACCAAGCCTAGCCGCGTGGCAGAGCACCTACCGGGCAGGGCCGCGGGCACCGAGCGGGGGTACGGTCGTTTTCCACAAGCGCAGTTACCCGCATAAGACCGTCCGGAACCATCACCCTGCAGCTCAGCTATGGGTCATACGCGGTAAGGACGGGATGAATTGCTGATATTATCCACTCTGCGCTGCCACAAGAAAATCACTTTCTGTGGCTACGGCGTGGAGTGGATGTCCCTGCTGATGAGCCATAGTTCCACCTTGGGGCACCGCCATATCTTATCAGCGATATACCATATTGGCCCACCGCTACTTACCATGGACTCCAGAGAATGAACTGTCATTGCGTCAGTTTTGATGGAAACAAATCGTAATTGTGGGACACACGTGTCAACGCTGAATTTCTCTTGCAAAGGGATGAAAAAAAAAGAATAATCGAAACACTTTAGAGGTCGGCAGATCGGCCGTGAGGTGGGGTAAGAAGGCACGACGGGAGAAGTTGCTCCTTGCGCTGTCTTTATTCAGAGGACCGTATCACAAAGATGCCGATGGCCCGTAGCCTCACTTGCTTAAATAAAAAAAGACAGAACCCTCAGGGGGGTGATGTCACAATGACAGTCACCAGCCAGCCCCATATGTGGCAAAGAATGCATCAGCACATCACACGTGGTCCTGCGTGTATGATGGCTCGATAATATAAAACGTAGGGTCACTACAACACATTAAAACAAATTGCCGGGTAGCTGTGACTCACCAAGTAGAAGGCACCTGGACAATGACCTTGGAGCCCTCCAGTGTGATGTGAGGAGCATACGCCTCCTTGTTCTCTATCTGAGCAGTATCCACCACCACCTGCAGAGGGCGCGCACACAGCCGTCATACCACTTAGAACTGAATAAATGTATGTAGCGCGTTTCTAGACCAGGGTCAGAAGGTATTATGGCCTGTAGTAACGAAGAAGGGATTCTTCTTCGTTGGTAAAGCGTGCACATGTATGGCAAATTTGCGATATTTGTTTGCAATAAAATGTAATGTACGCGCTGTAACTCACTTGATAGAGTGGCTGTTCTAACAACTGTCCGAAAGGTTGGTGGTTTGAATCCCAGCTCCGACAATCTCCTTGCCAAAGTGTCCTTGGGTAGGACACTCGTGGTTGAGCCATTAATGTGTGAAGGTGTACATTATTGCTCATTTACGGAAAGAAAACATGAACTTAACAGTCAACCAAT
Source organism: Bregmaceros cantori (assembly GCA_900302395.1). Taxonomy (NCBI): domain Eukaryota; kingdom Metazoa; phylum Chordata; class Actinopteri; order Gadiformes; family Bregmacerotidae; genus Bregmaceros; species Bregmaceros cantori. The sequence goes on along the minus strand of OMKY01128311.1, from coordinate 8,835 downwards.
CATTGGTATCCCTAATGGTCACATTAGCAAGTTATTGTAATAATTCCTCATAAAAGTGACGAGTCATCTACAGACTAATATTTCCAATGCTGTGTGAATTAACAGCATTGAATCCAAAGACTGTATATAAAAATGGACACCGCGTTCGTTTTGATGTTCGTGCCTACTTCCGGGTTGGTATGGGGGGAGTCTAGCCTAAATCTGAGGCCTATGGGAATTCCAATACAAATATTCCAATCTTAGCAGCCTGTTTTAACCTATTTAAAGATCGTTTCTAATAGATTTTTTAATGTATATTACCGGGATAATTATTGGTTAATTGTGTGATGGGCGGGGGGGTCATAATTTCACACATAATTTCAACGCCTCAGATTTGGCGTTAATATTTTTTATTTCAGCTCCCATAGGATCCCATCCATTCGTTGGCGGCCCTAGCGGACATTAACACCAAAAGAAGTCGCGTGCGGGGTGTCTCTCTCTCATATACTGTATAGCTCTCTCTATCTCTCCTTGTCTCCGGATATACGGGTACTTTCAACAATGGCAGCACGCAGTCGGCGGCTTCAACCAGACTTTGATGAAAGCAATGGGATGACGTCATGCGCGCTGCGTCTACTTTATATACAGTCTATGATTGAATCCCAAAAAAGAGCTACATTTTGTCTGCATTAATTCATGGGCCATTCATTTCATTCATTCATGGTGCGCACAGTCCTGCGATAGGCTGACGCTGCGTTTAGTCGACTGCACACATGCCCAGACGCACACATGCACCCGCCGTCACGCTCGGCTACATATCAGCTATTTTTAACAAAAACACCCCGGCGCTTGTTTTTATTTACGCCGGGAGGGAGTCATGGCAAGTCAGCAGACTCCGCTGAGCGGGGTCGGCGTTTGGTGCGATGGTGACTTGGTGTTATGTGCAGTTGTCCTTGGTGAGGACAAACATACAAATACACAAATGAGAAGAGCACATGCAGCACAAACCTCCCCCAGAACTATTTAACTCATTCAGTTTCAAAGACACATTATCACGTATTTCGAACAGTACCACAGAGTCCCAAAAATCACGTCTTTGGGTTCTATTGCTATTGCGGAAAAAAAATAGATTACCTTAAGCCTTCTCTGAAGCCCAGTGTCTGCCCTAGCGCCGCCGTATACCGGCAACTTCTACACTGCACCCACAGATTTAGTCATGAAACAGGCATGAACAAGCGTTTTTTTTCCTGATGAGAAAGGAAAGTCTGAAGTGTTTAAACGGCAAACCTTTTTTAAAAATTCTTAGGTTTGGACTTTTTCAGCACCACATACTTCGCAGACGCCCAAAGAAAACATTTACTACCAAAGTCGTCAAGAGACGTTTGTAGCTTCTAGAAAAATCACAATTTATCCTAGAATCTAGAGATCCATCAAACGTTGTTTGGTTCAGATTGCATTTGTAGAGAGTGGCCCTTCATACTCATCTGCTTCAACCGTATTACTTCATTTCTATTTACGGACCCTGGGAATATAATGAGAATTATTTACTGATCGATGAACATTCCCAGTTTAGGATTAGCATGGCAGAGCCTACTCCTCTGCGCTTGCTTTTTCAGCCAAACACTTTCTAATACTAGATTGAAATGACTTGTGTTGCGTTGGGGCTTAGTGGTGTTCAGGGTCCCGCAGAATTGACAGGGCTATAGAATACTATGGAGATATAATAAAAACCAGAAATGGCGTTTGATTTGTGTTCCCACAACTGAATTGAGAAGCAAATACATTTTATATTTCATTAATGTCTTTTGGTGTATTTGCCAATAAATGGTATGTCGTTCTATATAGTCTTCTATTGAGGGGTTAAAATTTGCTTGTAGAATGCAGGCCTCCTCCCCCAACCAGACCACGCACCCAGGAGCATTGCACTCGGTTTTCCTGATTGTTTACTACAATGGACTTCTTCCAGAGAATAGTGGAAAGCCCACAGGTCCTGATATTTGGACCCATTTCACCACCAACAGTTACAAGAACCTGCGGAACGCAAAAGACATCTGCGTCCTACTAGCCATGTCAAAAACCCTGAACCGACAGGAGAACATAAATGGACATTGTTTGGGTGGTTGTGCCACCTGTAAAAGTGGAAAACAACTTTTACTGGACCGTTTTCCAAGACTAGCGCCACAGCCCCCAAGATTAGAGTTGCTGGAAATGACGGAGCAAGTGAATCAATTTTGGTGCATTTCTGTAGCCTATAAGTCACATAATAGCCTCTAGGCGTTTTGGCATCAGTGATCCGATGGCCTTGGCGAAGGCTTGGACTCTACAAGTGCTTCTAGTTGCAAAGTAGGATCGGTTAGAGACCACACAGCCGTTGTACACCCACAAACACCGAGAGAAACTTAGAGAACGCGACTGAGAAAGGGTGGGGAGGGGGTGGGCAGGGAGGCAGAGGAGGAGAACGGCTGTGGAGAGATAAACACATTCCTCCGGACCGGGAGACGTGTGTTCCTCCCCCACCTTGCCCATCCCTGTTCCTTAATACAAACTACTCAGCAGGAGGACAGAGAGTTAGAGAGTTTGTTCGTTGGCTCTTAGGAGGAATCTATGCTCCCCTTGTTTCACAGGCCTGTGAGGGAGACAGGTTGAGCTTTCCAGTCAGTCATACGCAGAGATGGCAAAAGTAGCCAAATGTCTTACTTAAGTGACAGTAAAATACATTTGTGAAAAAACAACTCGAGTGCGACTACAAAGTACTTATCCAAATATGTACTCAAGTAGAGTTAAAAGTACAGGCTCAGAACCATACTCAAAGTATTTTTGAAAGTAAAAAGTACAGGCTCTAAAAATTACTCAAAAGTATTTTTGAAAGTACAAAGTAAAAAAAATAAAATTGTATATAAAATCCACTCTCTGATGCTAGTTTTACAATGTTTGAATGTTTGAACAAATTGTTAAAAACCTAGCCTAACTTAACTCACTAAAGTTCATAAATCCCACTGTCAAACATTGAAATTAACATCTGTTGACATTATCGCCCACTTCGGGCTCATTCACACTATACATATCCCTACCACCTGCCATCCTTGCTCAAAAAAAAGTAACCAGCCTGTTTTGGAAAAAGTAAGGAGTAGAAGTACAGATATTTCTGTTAAAAATCTACTCAGTACAAGTAAAAAGTCATCAGAGAAAAAAGTACTTCTGAAAGTACAGATACAGGAAAAAACTACTTAAGTACAGTACTTGAGTATTTGCACTTCGTTACTTGCCATCTCTGGTCATACGCACCCAAACACTTGCACACTTATTGTTTGATGTACGGACAGAGA
>OMKY01128271.1:0-16165 GCA_900302395.1 Bregmaceros cantori | reverse complement strand
TGTTGCACAGTGACGTCACGGCTTGACATGGTGGTATCATCGCAGGCAGACGAACAGGCAAAGAGCGCTAATTGCTCAACATTGTCCGTTTAAAAGTGATTTATCCATCGTAATATGCTACTAATCGCCAGCAGATGGCAGCCTAACTATGTCGTTGTATATAATGGTACGTGAAGTGGAAATAATACCACTTAACCGTACGTATACCTCTACAACACCGAACGTGATACCAGCAAAATGTCTGCCACCACCAAGCTGTGACGCCACGTGCAACAGCCCAATTACTTCAGATGGACAGACTCGCGTCTTCAAAAAGATGCGTTGACGTCGCCACATCCGGAACGTCCGCGTTTCTGGAGACAGCGGCCGCCCTGGAGCACGCCATCTAGCAGATCTATTGTAGAACGTGCAGATGACGGCTAGCCAGGAGATATAAAACTCCCAAGAGGTGCAGTCGTCAGCATTTATCTTCCCACGCTATTCTTACCAAAACCAAATAAAACCTACTTGTGTTGCCATAATTCACAAGCACAATTTGGCATCGTGATGCTCCCCACTAGCCTGGCGAGCCAGAACCAACGAATGTTCCACGCATCACACTCGATTAGAACAATCATTGGGTCTGGTAAAACCAGGGTTGGAAAACGTGTTAAAACCAAAAAAAAAAAAATCACAGCTGTCAATCAAATCGTGTTATCCAGTCACAGCGCAGTAGGTGGGACAAGTGGCGTGAAGGCATGAGGCATGTCACGAACCAGGCTCCGCCCACGTCTCGCGTTGCCCATACCGAACTCCACCCATGGCTCAATTTGAATAATTCGATTGGTCAACGTCTGCCTGATTTGTTGCGAGTTCCACAGCTCACAGAACAATCACTCTTTAAAAAAAAGAAGAAGAAAAGAGGAGCAGATTGCTGAACGCAGAGCAGACAGGAGTCGGATCGGTGCACTCGAAAAACAAAAAAATATTTGAGAAAAAAAAAATCTCAACAGTGAATTAAGCCCAAAAGAAATACAAGTTCAGTACTCACAATCAAAAAAAAAAAAAAAGGCATTTCCCCCTCTTCACCCCACACTCCATCACTCACCCTTAAATACATCGATGCAGGCAAGCATTATTTACACAACCGGAGGGAGCTTCGTCGAACAGTACATAACTAAATACTATTTTTTTTTTCTTCCCTTGTTGGTGTCCGAGTCTCGTTGGCCTGAGAGGGGAAAAGTAGAGCTGCAACTAACGATTATTTTAATAGTCGATTAGTTGCCGATGATTGAAATGATTAGTCGATTAATCGGTTGGATATTTTTTTCCTTTTAAAATACCCCAAATTCTCACAGCTAGCAACTATTACAAGAAATGAATCTTGTTAACTTGAAATCTAGACAAATTTGGCTTTTTTTTACCATCTAATGTACAAAGATTAAGTTACATCCTCTGACAACAAAGGTATGTCATTTATACCATAATCTTTTCATGGTTTTCTTCATATTCATGTATTTTTTTAATCAATTATGCCCGTTTAATGTTTCATATTTTCTGAAATTATGAATGAATATTACATTTGAGGGGATAAATGGGGTAAACATCAGTTCAAAACTGCTGACAATAACGATTCAATTCTTTGCCGATTATCGAGCATTGTATTAGTTGTCGATTAATTTTGTAATTAGTCACCGATTAATCGACTAATCGTTGCAGCCCTAGGGAAAAGCACAAGACGCTCGAAAGACGATAGCAAATACGAAATTTGAAAAATGTTTAGCAGCCAACATGGGTTCTGATGGTGAAGTGTTCCACAGCTGTGCTGGCGGTAATGTAGCCTGGCAAGCCAGAACAACTAATCGTCCACGCATCGCACGCGACCAGAACGAACATTGGGTCTGGTGTCGAGCGAATCCAACAAATCAGATTATCGGGTGTTGGCAACCGGCCAATCAGAGCGACGTCGAGGCGGGCTCTCTGGCGTCATTCACCATGCCCATGTCACTTGCCTACTGTGCGGTGATTGGATAACTTATATTTAAAAAATAGTAATACTCCTCCACTCTTCCACCACACCTTTTTTTAAAAATACGCTCAACACCAGATCCAATGTTCGTTCTTGTCACGTGCGCGATTAGTAGTTTATGGCTTGCCATTTAAGGGATACCTCCAGCCACTCGCTATTTGCCATCAAATCTGTAGCCTAGCAAGCCCGAACAAACAAATCGTGAACGCATCCCATGTGACAAGAACGATCATTTGGTCTGGATTAAGCAGGCTCAAAAACGTCAAATGAAGTTATCAAATCACAGCGCAGGCGGCCCACGTCTCGATCCGAATTTGTCTGCCCGTCTAGTCGCGTGCGATTCGTTGGGTCTGGCTTGCCAGGCTATCTGTGACTGAATTAGCTGCCAATTAATTTTATAATGGATTTAAAAATCGGCCATTGTGTTGTCCTCTGTTCCGATTGGTTTCATATATCTTGCTCCTAATGTCAGTCTCCATTCCCAGCCACGTGGCCCCCACCTATTCTCTTTGATACAAACACTGCCAAACCCCACAGCAACCCAAATGGTCTGGAAAAGTAAAATTCCATGTGTATACCGTTATTTGTAATAACCTACATGGCAAATAGAGAATTCTGGCTGAAAAGTTAACAAGTCAGCAAGTGTGAAACACTAATGATTTAAAATGCTTCCAGCATTAAATCAATTTATTTTCCCTTAAAAAACAAAAACAAAACAATTAACAAAAATCTATTAATATATTTTTTTTTTTGGGGGGGGCGCGGTGGCTGGTAGAGAGCGCGTCCCCCAGACCATAGTTCGAGCAGTGCCGCAGGTTCAAATCCCCTGTGCAGTTTTCTGCGATGTCTCCATTTTAAGAGATATTGCATGACGTTGGCAATGGAGACAGGCATTGGCCGCAACGTATATTAAACGTTCAAATACAGAAATCATTAAATCAACCATCAAATTTGTTGACAACTAATTCATTAATCAATATTACACTACCAGCAGGTGCTATGTCAGTTATACGGTCCCTGCCCAGAAAGACATAAAAATAAAATAAAAAAAACTACCCATGGGCCACCAGGGTACTGAACGAGAGGCATCATATCCATTCTTTGTTACCTTGTGCTTTCAACGTGTGGATTTGTCACGGCATCGAGATGGAACCTCTGTAGTTGCTCATTGACGTTTAAGGACGATAGTGTTTGTGTGATATCAAAAATTCCAGTCAACCGCACATCCGGCGTCACGCATCCAGGTAGACATGTGGTTACATCAACAACAACAAGCTGTGGTGCCGCAGGGGATGTGGTTTTGAACCGTGCGACCAGATTCGCAATCGTTTTTTCGGGGCGCGCACGGCAGTGGTTAAGCAATTCCTCTTTTTCCTTGGGATTTAAAATCACCCCATTCATACACCTAAAAAGAGTCTGGTCAGCTTTCTTCACTTTGAGCAATCATGAAATGTCATCCCAAGCTTTAGAAGGCGTTGGAAAGAGATGGAAAAATTGCTTGTTCCGCCAGTACACAGTTGGACTGCAAACCTTCTCAAGATCTCCCAAACAATAATACCCTGCAACGCAATAACTTTGCATGTTAATGTGGTAGAATAGGCTCATGAACCAGTACCATTTTGGTACCAACCCTTACAAGATGGGCGAATTTCCCCGGCAGAGCCCCCTGTACAAGGTCCATGTGTCGTACAACAACCCCCTCTACAATATTTCTGGGGTTTATTGATGCTTCTATCCTGTTTAGCAGTCGGCGCCGACTGCGTAATTGTAGTCGTAAGAACATCACAACGAATGCTCACATGAACCAAGTTGACCAAACAGGATCAAATCATGAGAAGAGGGAATTGGTTTTTTAAACGCCAAGAAGCGGGAACAGGCCTTCGTGAGAGCATGGCCTCACAGGCAACCTCCCCGCCGCGTTCTACGGAGCGTTGGATCGGACGCAGGGGGTCTGGGCGTGGTCAATGGGGCCGGCTGCTCGACTCCGACGTCCGCCGCTGTCTCTGTGGCGGTGTGGCGTGGCCGTTGCTGCAGCCGTTGTGGCGCTTGGTCAAGCCGCCGTTCAGAATGTCTTGAATGTGTTGCACTATCAAGTTGATGGCCACTGGAAGGCAGCAGAGAGAAAGCCAGAGTTAAAAAAAAGGTGATTTTTGATTCTAGTTCTAAATGTGTTTTTTTCAGTTCTTCAGCAGCTGAGAGCCAACATTTTTTGCTCCCCAAGACCCTGTTGACTGCTACGGATAATGTCCACATAACATAACGTGTTTCATGCTTGATATTAAGTGGGTGTTTCCACCTTCAGCAAACAGGTCACCAGCAGCGAGGCCCACCAAAATGATTCTAGTTTTTGAGAATTGAAGAAAATGTCCGGCTGCCGAGGATGTAATGTAATGCTGAAGAGTGTGGAAGGTATATTTTAGGGCTAGGACTACTGGACATGTATTAAAACATTTTCAACTTACCAAGGTTGTCTGCCCCTCGTGGTATGATGACGTCAGCGTACTTCTTTGTCTGAAAACAGAAGTGCGTTACTAAATCAGACTGCTGCACAGTAGTATAGGCTTACGTTCAAAGTAAAAGGCCAAACTGGGATGAAGAGTCGGGGGGGAGATATTGCAGGAGAGGGGACTAAAACCTGCGGCACTGCTCGACCTATGGTATAGGGGGTGCGCTCTATAACCATCCAGCCACGGCGCCCCAAAGATACATTTGTTTTTTTAAAAAGGAAAAGACCAGAGTGAAAGTAAACTGACCGGCAGACAGAACTCTTCGAAGGCCGGCTTCACGAAGGTGATATACTGGGAGAGCACCTGCTCCAGATCCCTGCCCCGCTCTGTGATGTCCCGCAACACTGCAACACATTTTTAATTATTACAACAGCATCAACGTCGATATTAAAATAAGTCAAGTTAGGAATGGCCCTGCGAGAATTAATGTATGTGTGATTAAATAAAATACAGACAGCACCGAGATTGAGAGATCACGTCCCCTCACAATCAATCATAATGCTAATAATATAGGAAGCAAACAACTTTATTTTTGGGTGATCTTTACTTCTTTAGAAGAAAACTTGATAAGAGTATTCCAGGCCACCAGGTGGCGAATGTCAGCCTCTTGAAATGCCACTCGTGTGTAGCGGGAAAGACATTTTCATTAATGCAATGTTAATTTACGAGTACAAATGTGTTTTCCACGCAATCGTCAGGTACATCGCCTGTGCATTATGCAACATGCATTTCTTGGTCATGTTTAAAAGGTCATAATGTGACATGCTTGATGTGTTGGTGTTAAACACATTTAGTTTTTGATAAGATGTACTTCACTACATTAGATCGCATGTTTCTGTGAAACGCGAGCATTTTCTAGGCAGCACATCCTGATAGAGACTGGCTGTTTGATCTGTCCATGCTCATATATTTTGGGTTTCAATAATGATTTGAACTCACCAAGGGTACTGGATATCGCCTTTAAAATATCCATAACAGCTCCCTGATCAACGGCCCTGAGGCATGTACGTTTCCGGTTAGGCTGCCACTGCTCACCTCTCCTGGACAGGCGTGTGTCTGCGTCCGTGTCCACGAAGAGTTTCATTTGGAACAGGTCGCGAACCTCCTGGGAGTAGAACATGAGGATTCCCTCGAAGAGGACCACGTCCGCCGGATAAACTGTGACCACCTCCTCTTTCCTGAGCCACGGGAAACATACTTACTGCCCAAAACAGCACAAGACATGTTTCTACTTTTACAGCGTACACTGATAACTTTTCACACGTTTTAGTGGCGGCGGCGGGACCCGCGGTCACAGTAATCGTTGAGCAGGTTGCCGAAGCTACGCCATGCGCCGTCTGATCAGCTGATGTTTACCACGTACAAAATCGGAATAGAATAGAAGTGGGTCCTGTGTGCGCTTTTATTCCTTTCCGAAATGGCTTTCAAGAGAGCTCGAGAGAAGTTGATTTATGTACGTGGAGATCAATTAATTTCACAGGACGAGTTCTTGTTACTTTATAATTGAAACTAGGTGTCCATCTGAATTTAAAACCAGAGACTAGTCCGGACCAGTGATTTATTAGGACCAGTGACAAGTTGGGACCAGTGAGTAGTTAAGTGTGTGTGTACCTGGAATGAGTGACGAAGTCGTAAACTGGAATTTGAACAGTCTTTCCCTGTAGGATGGTCTTCAGTGTGGTCATCACCAGCTCGTTGTCAAAGGCATCTAGGGCCAACAGATTAAAAAGATGTTAAAATGGATCAATAACGCACACACACACACACACATATATATGAGTTTCATATGGAATAATAAATTAATCAATTACCCGAATGTGTAGTTTGTTTTAATTAATAACTTACAAAACGATCAATTGTGCCCATCTGTAACCCGCACCGCTTGCAAGTCCACATAAAGTAATATGAGGATCTAAACTTTTTAGGAAAATTCTGAATACATTTCTACTAGAGCTGCAACTGATCATTAGTGAATTAATCGGCAATCTATTTCATAATTGATTATTCGACAGTTATTTTTCGTTTCCTTGTTTGCTCCCTCCACACAAATGTGTTGAATATATGTTGTTCAATGTTTGCTACTTTGCAATATCAATAATGTTTCAGGTTAATAAACCTCCCGATTTTGCGCAGTAGCTCAGTCTGTTAAGAGTGAGTGCACTAGAAAGCACACATATGACATGATGGCGTGAAGAAGCGTGGGTTCGCTCTCCTCACCAACAGATTTGCCGCATGTCTCCTCTCCCCTTTTCACCCTTTTTTCAGCTAATTTGGAAAATCATACGAAAGGGACAAAAAAAGGCTGATTAATCGATGATCAAAGTAGTTGCAGCCAGAGATGCGACCAAGTCCCTCTTCAAGTCTTCTTGGGCAAGTCAATTCCCAAGACAACTCCAAGTCAAGTCATCATTAACTGCTGTCATTTTAGCCACAGAATCTGATTTTAATAAAGTAGCAAAAATAAATCAAACGATGCTAATATAAAAGCAAAACTATTGTTCGCTTTTGCTCTTTTTTTTTCAATTAAAATGAGACTCTGGAGCTAAAATGACAGCATGTTAATGATGACTTGATTTGGAGTTGACTTGGGACTTGACTTGCCCAAGAAGGACTTGAGACTTGAAAGAGGGACTTGTTCGCATCTCGGGTTGCAGCTCTAAATACTACAGTCTAAGAATGTGTCTTGAAAATATGCGTGATGAAATCAGTAGTGCTGAAAAGAGCCAAGTTGAAGAACTATGGGTGGGAAGAAAAACGGTCTCCCATGCAGGGAGAGAATAGGGTGAGGCTGGGACAGTGTGGCGGACAGCTGCTGGCTTTGGTTACGCTGCTGCACCACCACGTGGCATTCAGGAGGAAGACCAAATAAGGTGTGGCTCGCACCTTTTAACCAGTGGGGTGATGTAGCCTGGCAAGCCCAACCAAACGAATCGAGCATCACCCCCAGCATGCGTTTGGGTCTGGAGCCGAGGGGATCGAAAAGGGGTGTTGTGGCGTCTGGTCGAAACTGAGCAAAGGATCTGATTTTGAGATTCGATGGACTCCAGAGGGTGTGATGCATTATTCACCATCAGTAATATTAGTGATTAATAATTAGCTTCTTCAACCCTTAAAAAAAAAAAAGAAAAAAAAAAGGCAGATGGCGCGAGGCCGCGTCATCATCTGCGCAATTAAAATCAATATTTTGCCACAGTCTTTTTTAGCCAATGGGAATAGGGACATGGCAACACACCCACAAAAATTCCTGGGCCTGACTCCCATGGAGGGAACAGAAGGATGAAAACAGCCAACTTCACTGTGGCTTGAGCGGCTGAAAATACATAACACTGCTGTGAGAAATAGACCGGGCGCTCGCGCCTTGTTACATATTTATTTATTTGTCATACACACACACACAGTTGTGCTCGGAGAGAAAATACCAGTGCCTCAACCGCAGCAAGAAAAATCACTTTTTGTCTAAAGTCCAAAGTCTAAACATCTACCCCCCCCAAAAGGTTTCTGGGTGGTAAAATAAGGTACAGAAAACCAACAAACCGCACAGGCCATTCATGCATACCACGGATTCTGTGAAATTGAATGATTAACTGAAAGGTGCGTGTTGAAATTTTTTTTTAAAAATCTCGCCTGCATGTCTGCATGACATCGGCTTGGACGCCGAGCCCCACGGGGATTGGTTGCAAATCCTTGCATACATGTTATCTTCGGGACATTTGCCACCATCACAAGAGTCAACGATTTCTGGTGGAAACGCACCATAAGGCAAACATGCTCAGCTTTATTCATTTTACAAATAAAGTGCAATTAAAGTGCAATTTGTAGCTATCCAATCCCTCATGAAGAAGACAGAAAAAGCAATGGTGGGGGTCGCGCGTGTGCCCCAGGCCACAGGTCGAGCAGTGTCGCAGGTTCATATCCCCTGTCCGGCTTTTCTGCAATGTCTCCCCACCCCCTATATCCCTCAAAAAAGACCCCACACCGTACAACCCTAGTACCATCCAATTGTACTGACCAGGATGGTCGAAGTTGAACTGTCCTTTCAGGGCCTTGGCATTCTGTTCCGGTGTCAGGACTCGGTAGAAGCTGTCCTGACTGAGGATCGCCACCTGGCGTTGGCGACTGTCGATCTTGTCTTGGCCCAGAAGCTCCATGATCTTCTCACACACCGACGACTGCAGCGAAGGCACAACATATGGTATGGGTCAACCGCATGCATGCAGTTATGGAACTGGATGACACAGCATGTCACAGAGTGTCAAGTGTGCATAGAATTTCCCCTAGAAATGCGAACCGCTACACACTCAAAGTAAGAAAATGCACCATGATTTACCCTAGACTAATCAACACCCATAATGCATTGTGAGACATTTTAAAAATGACACAATCAAGTCCTAACAATATTTTAAAAAAAAAAATCATTCTTCCGGCCGCGGAATCGAACTCACGACTCAGCCATGCAAAAACTCGATCGCACAGGACTTTACCGGTGCACCAGTCACGTCGCAACGAGGGAGTTTGTTATTTGAATGGTAATAACGATCATATAAAACAAGTTTCTAAAAAAACTAGTAACATTCTAAAAGATAAAATGTATATTTAAAAATTCAGCGGTTTTGATGCATCATGCAAAGCCAATTAAATTCCCCTCCCATTAGCGAAATATGAGCCAATTATCGTCCCACTGCCAGGAAGACACTGCGATGGCGATATCCCAGTGATCCAAGTCATATAAAATGTGCCAAAAGTGAAAGCAACAAGTAATAAGGAAACGTCTGAGGGTTGAAGGCCACGGCAACATGTTGATATCTAGGTCACATCTACAGCACTGGCCTACGTGACAACCGGAATAGACCACAACGTTAAAACACTGACACGGTTTTTACATTACCTATGTTTTTGACAGCATTTTATGATGGAAAAGTAATAGTAACATTATCATTTCTAATAATTAGGATATATGTATTGATAGACATTCTGGAGAAATCCATCAATATCTCTATTCAGTATTGGGATTATTGGCCCTTGATATGCTTTGATCTAGGGCTGCAAATAACGATGAATTTGATAATCGATTAATCAGCCATTTTCACTGCCCATTAATCGATTAATCGGTTCATTTTTCTTTAAAATCGGAACGATTATTAGCATTAATTATGATTATGAAACATTAAAAGTTTACAATGTTAATATTACAAACGTTTTGCTGTTTCTCTATCTCCATTTTATAGTAATAGCATGAAGGAGCCTACTCTTACAGGCTAAATTATAACATATTGGACTTTCACGCAAGCTTACGTGTTGTCTTTATTGTATTGGGGGCCTTGACACTGGAAAAATTGCATTGGGAACAGCATATATTCAACACGTTTGAGCGGAAAATAGGCCAAACCATAAAACGATTAATTGCCGCCGATTAATCGATTATCAAATAAATTGCCGATTATTTCAATAATCGATTCATTGATTAATTGGTTGCAGCTCTACTTTGATCCCACATGGATTAAATAAAATATAGTTTAGCCGAAATTTTAGGGGGAATTGTGTGTAATTCATGGTTTAAAGAGGTCATGTGGTGTCAGTTTTTTGGCGGGTAAACTCGTCTATTATATGACCCTAATATATGAACACCCCGCCTCCAAGCGCGCTTTTGTTTGTGTACGTCACGGAACGAGGGCGGCGCCTGACATGATATAACCGGGATGAAGGCGGACCATTGCCGCGTTCCAGCAACCCCTTCCGAGTCGTTGCATCCGAGTTACATGGCCGGCCCTATTTGTCCAAACGGAACACGTGTTCCGTATGACTAAAAAAGGAACGGCTCAGTACGACACGGTCGGGCCGACTTGGTAGACGCTGGGATGGATGTGGGCGGGCTCCGGTGGTAGGAAGTGATCTGAATTCCCCGCACTGACCCGTTATCCAACATCGGCGTAAAAATCAGGAACAACACCCACTCTCCTCGATCCCACACGACCAGCCGGCGTCCGGGCACTTTGACAAAACTTTAAAAAAAACCCCACGCCAATCGGGAATGGGACGGGGGCGGTTTGACACCCCCCCCCAGAACAAAAGACCACAAAGTATCCGCCTTTTCCATCGGGATTACATCAATCTGTAATTAACAACACGCCGAATGCGGGATTTTAAAAAAACGCGCGGTGTGCGGGCTGCTGTGGCGGTCGGCTCGAGCGAGGTCCGTGTGGGTCGATCAGCTGTTCTTTGTTGTCCCAGCAACACTAGTCTGGCGGCGGCAGACGCTCCGGTCCATGCCGTGGAATTCAGCGATGCCGCCGTCCCATAACAAGAACAATAATAAGATTACACGAGCATCTACAAGAAACTGAATCCAAATTGTTGTCATGACCACAGATTAGCGGATTTTTTAAAAAATACGATTTAAAAACTATTCCACGTTTCACAATAAAAAAACAAAAAACAAAACCAGATTCGCAAAGAAAAAAAACATCTTACCACATATTTGATCATTCAATTATATAATGTTGAATTATCGATATTCGATGACCATTAAAAAACCCGATTTGATCTCGAAGACCGGGGTTAGCAGTTCGACGGGCCGGTCTGTTGGTGGCGCTGTGTCGCGGCTCGTGGAAGAAGCCACGCGGCCAACACAGTCCAGTCTGCCGGGGGTGTGTGAAACGCTGCTTCGACAGCCGGTCCGAGCGGACGGACCGGGGAGAAGAGGCTCCGGGTGAGTACCCACCTTGCCGCTGGCAGTGCCGCCGGACACCCCGATGAGAAAGGGCTGCCGGACGGCGTGCTTGTCGGCGCGGTCCCGGAGATGCACCTCACTGTCCCCCGCCATGCTGCAGTGTGCTGCCGTGGAGCGAGGCGTAGCGGATCACCCGGCCCCCGGCTCCACCCACCGTCTTAGGGCCAGTACCGCCACCACCTGGCCTGGAGACTCACCTCGCAGACGAATTATCATTTGTCCCCAGCTGAACTAAAATAAATTGTCATTTTTTCCTTGGAGATCAACTTATTAGGTATGCAGGGTTAGGAATGCCTGCATACCAATCCTTGAAACACACACGTGTTTTTAAAGTTGAGGTGAAATCATGTTTTAAAAGGGTTTCTGTGTTTATAGTGGGTATGGAGAGTCATAGTAGACCATTTAAAACTATTATTTTAAAAGGGTTTCTGTGTTATAGTGGGCATGGGTAGTCGTAGACCATTTAAAACTGTATTTTTTAAAATGGTTTCTTTGTTTATAGTGGGCATGGGTTATGGTTTAGACTAATGATAGTTTTTTTCTTCTTTTTAACTAAGCATTAGTGCCACATTATAACTACTGAAATACTAGGAAAATAATACTGTTCAAAAGCAACAACAAAATGTTTAATAGCACCACAGGTTGCAGCGGCTTGAAGAGACAGCATCAATAGAACACAGCACAACCGATTGAATGCATGTATGACTGCCCAGTCGAACCCATAGCAAGTCCGCGTTAAGGGCCGTGGGTAATATTTCAGCTCCATCCCCTCGCAGTACTGCATCGTTGTGTTCTTGCTGGAAGGGGTGTGCCAACTCCATGTCTCAATCTTGTCGCTGCATTGACGTCACAAACGGGCCGTATGAGACACCGAGGCACGACACCTGCCCAGAATCGTCCGATCTCTCCCCACTGCTTGCGGAGACGGTGGTGGGGCAGGGTATTCAGCAGATTTCACATTGAAGCAACTTCGATTAATAAGAATTGCAGCTTCAACTTAATAAATTTGATTATTTTGTTAATTTAATATTTTTTTTTATCTATTTTAGAACCAAATGTGGCTAATACACATTGTTGGGAGATTATCTACCCTTCTAAAAATTTTATACACAAATGGTGTCACCTCAACTTTAAATGTTATACAATACAAAATACCATGCCACCGTTTTTTAAATTGGAATCAAATAATTGCAATACACCAACCACCAAAATCAGTTTCATATGGGGGCACAGAGTGGTTATAGAGTCAATCGAAATCCAGCGATCAACTACCAAACCTAGAATCTGTGTGTCTGTAAAAACTACCCTCCATTCAGGACGTTTCCCAGGACAGGGTGAGGAACCGGGCAAAAGCATCGTAGCAGACCCTTCCCACCCTGCATAATAAGCCTATAGACCACAGATGCAGACTCGAGTCAAAAGACTCGACTTGCGAGTCACTCGATCACCAAAAGCGGGACTCGAGACTCGACTCTGACTTGCGCCCTAAGGACTCGACTCGGGAATCTAGGTCAATGACTCTCGATGAGTATTTGACGAGTCTCTTTTTCAGCTTAAAAAAATCCTTTCTATCCATGCGCGCAAAGGCATGCTCAGACAAGTGTCAATCGCCATTAAACAATAGAAGGTTGCGCTCTGCTCACCTACCTCAGCCCATCATGGCGGCGACCAGCGCAGGTTCTCCAGCAACAGGCTGGCTTTTAGAGCTTCGTCTTTAAAAATTCGAGACTCGACTCGGATCCTAAAGACTCCGACTCGACCCCTAAAGACTCGGACTCGTGTACATCTCTGCTCTAGACTGAGAAACAGTTTCTTCCCACACACTGATGCTACTGAACGCAGGGGGTAGCCCTGCTTGATATGTTGACATGTTACATGAGCCGATTCTATGCCAGTGCCACTTTATAACTTATGTGCGGCTTCTCTTTCTTATTGTGTTGACCTTGTTCATTACCTGATGATCTTGAGAGAGTTGTTTCACATTCACCCAAAACACCTGTGTGTGTACTGCTGTCATGTACAGTTGTGTTAAAAAAAAAAATTAGCACCACAAAAGCGCCAAGAAAAATCACTGTTTTTGTTAAAATTTCAATCTCTACACCAAAGAAAACTTTCTGGGCATAAAATGAAGGCACACAAAACCAACAAACCGAACAGGCCATCCACGCATACTGGGGATTCTGTGAAAATGAATGATTAACTGAAAGGGGTGTGTTTAAAAAATAGCAGTGGTGAGTATTACGGTATTTTTTGGGCTATAAGTACTTTAACATGTTTTCTTAAAAATGACACGGGCATGGCTTTTAGAGAGGTGCACTCAGTGGTCTGGAATAGCCGGTACTTTTAGTTAGTATAACACACATTTCTAGCATAATATGAATCAATTGCAGAATATTTATTAGAACAAGAGATGTCCATCGCAGCCACATTTGACTATAACCATCATGAACTCACTGAAAACGTGGGCTGCTGTGATATGTTGCCAAATACAAGACTCTCAAAATGAGAAATATGATAATCTCTCCCCATAGTGCACCCTATGGGGCGTACGCCATTTTAAAAATGCTGTAAATTTAAAATGACCCAAAGTCCAAAAACATGGCACGGCGGGAGTCGAAATCTCGGCCGTTGCTGTTAAGTGCACTATAAGGGTGCACTATATAGGGATTAGGGAGTAGGGCATAGGGAACAATTTCGGACACAGCCATTGACTGGGGCATTGCTCCAACAAATGTGTTGTGCATTTGACACACACTTGGTTTGTTTTTTTAATACAGCTTACTGCACCAGCCTAGTTCCCCTTAAAAAAATAAAAAATAAATAGTCCAAATGATCCAGAACCACGGTCTGTGAAGTGGGTGGTGGTAGTGTCGTCTTCTCAGCACTTGCAGAACTTGTGTGTGACCTCATAAATGCCCACCGACTCCGCGGCCTTCTCGTCGTAATCCGTCCAGTCCTGTTTGGGTCGGCAAGAACAACATTATAATCCATAGCATAATCTCATTTGTGGCATTAGCAGAATGCATATAGTAAAAAAAAAAATTAGGTCCATTTGAAACTAGAAGTTAGAACTGACCGACCTATACGACTTTTTTTTCATGTTGGGTTTTCACATAAGCTTATGTGTTGTCTTTAGGGCTGCAACTAACGATTATATCAATAGGCGATTAGTTGCCGATTAATCGACTAATCGGTTGGATATTGTTACTTTCAAAAACCCTCTAAATATTCACAGCGACACAGAAACTAATCTTGTCAACTTGAAATTCAGTCAATTTTCATTTGTGATATCCAACAAATGTACAAAAATGTAGCTACAATTTAGCACAAACTCATTAGAATATTTTTTTATGCTAAGGTTTTTTCCTGTTCATCTTTTTTTATCAATAATATTCTTGATTTTCAGAAATTAAGTGATATTATCAAATCAAATTTGTGTAAACCAATAGGTGGTGGTGTCAGCAAAAAGCTGCTGAAAATAACAATGATTCGACTCCTTGCCGATTAATCGATTATTACATTAGTTGTCGATTAATTTCATAATCAATTAGTCCTCGATTAATCGACTAATCGTTGCGGCCCTAGTTGTCTTTATTGTATTAGGGCCATGACACCGGGAACAGTGACTGGCATTGGGGAACAACATAAATTAAACATGTTTGAGCGGAGAATGGGCTAAACCAAGAAACAATCGATTATCAAATTAGTTGGCGATTTTTTCAATAATCGATTGATTAATTGGTTGCAGCACTAGACTGCGTTAAAATCTGTTGTATGTTTTGTGTTCATTCACCTTCTCTTGCAGATTGATCTCAGGGAACTTTGTGCCGGTCTCTGCTCCTTCTGCAGCAAACCCCGCCTACAGAGTCCACCAGTTAACATTCAGTCAAGAGAATAATACATGGTATTTTCGGGGCAAATGTCCCGAAAATACCATGCAAGTTGAGAAATTGAGAGGGGCCGTGCGTGGCCAGACCTTGCAGCTCGCGGGAGCCGGCCGAGCGCGGCACAGCTCCCCCGCCCTCTCCCACTGCGCCTGGGCGGGCAACCACACGGCCATCCGCCCCCCTCTAGTTTGTGAAGAATTTATAACGGCGTCATCAATATTCAATTCTCCCAGCTCCGCCAGTCTCTGCCGCCATGCGCCTTCCCTTCGTACACGCGGCGCTTGATAAGCGGCAACTGGAATTGAAACACCGCAAGGCACAAGCGAATATTTCAGGACTTTTGCTGCCCGTGACAAGCGTCAACTAGTTCTTGTGGAAACACACTGTTAGACCATAGTCCTTGGACAACGGTTCTTTGAGTTGAATAACAAAAGATGGAACTCACCTGTGGTTGGAAGTCAACAGGCTCCATTCCTCGACACTCAAACTGCACGATGGTTTTAAATGTTTCGTTGTCCTCGGCCTACAACACAACATGCCAATGGTTAGCTAGTAATGACAATTCAGAACCATTACCTTGTAAGTTAATCAATGTCAGGATTAGGACGATGAAAGTTTCATGGCCATTTGAAGGTTGAAAATTCTCATTTACATCTTTTTTTTTTTATTATTTTTTCCAGCGTCAGTGCCGTTTTTCCATGTTTATTGTATAGGATTAGTCGGAAACTGGGTTGAAGAGATCGGGGGTAGACATTGCAGACAAGTCGACGAGCGTAAATCGAAATCGCGACACTGCGGACGCTGCGGTAGACACAGCGCCATTAACATGAATGGGGTCACGTTAGGTGCCGTGCCCATAACCACTCAGCCAACGCGGACCATCCTCATTTACATCTTACAGAAGATTTAGACAAAGAGCCCACCACCAACCACTTTTGGGATGAGATCTCCCACAAGCTATCTGGAATGTTCTCAGTCTGCATCAATCACATCTTTATTTTTTTCAATTGCATTCCTCACGGCTGCTGAAAAGTTG
>OMKY01128106.1:2704-27562 GCA_900302395.1 Bregmaceros cantori | reverse complement strand
CCCTCCCCTCCTCCCGCTCCGAGCCCATACCAACCCAACCCCCCCAACCTAGGCGCTGTAGTCGCCGTACCGCATAGCCCAGGGGCCCTTTGATTACCGTTTCCTGTGGCCCAGGGGCCCTCTGATTGCCGCCCCCCGTGGCCCAGGGGCCCTCTGGTTGCCATATCCCGTGGCTCAGGGGCCCTTTGATAGCCGTCCCCCGTGGCCCAGGGGCCCTCTGATTGCCGCCCCCCGTGGCCCAGGGGCCCTCTGGTTGCTGTACGACATGGCCTAGGGGCCCTCTGGTTCCTATGTCCTGTGGCCGAGGGCGCTCTGACTGCTGTCACTCCGCCCCAGCCCATTTCAGTTAACCCTTATAGACTAAAGAAGTACAACTAAAGAAGATCCTAGAATAGAGAGCTCTATCGCAATCAGCATCGACATCGGTATCTGGATTGTTGTTGGGCCCCCTGGATCCATGGGCCCCGGGGCGCCAGCCCCACTCGCCCGGTCGGTAATATGGCCCTGGCTCTAGTATAATAGAGTTAGTATATACAGACATTAGGTGTGGAGGGGGCCCACACTATTACTGCTGTCTAGTTTTACATTAAAAAATAATCTTGTAGTGATGTGTTCTGTCATGTCTGACATGTTCGTATATTTTCCATTCTATCCACCCCCACCTCCCCCCACGGCCTTTACATAATGGAACTTGATGAATGTCTGCATTTCTGATATTGTATTTTTTTTATTGCATGAGAATGTTGTTATTTCGTTCTTTGTGTGTTGAATTAAAAAAATATATAATTTATTTCGTTTTTGTTATTTTGGTAATATTTAAGTTTATAAATGGGGAAATTGATTGAATTGAAATGTTATGAAACGGACTGATAAAGATCAAGCGATCTGTTTTTTTTTTTAAGTCACAGCACAGTTGCTATGGCAACAAGTAACCCGGAAGCTGTGAGCTGGCGCTAAACTCAACTCGAGCCGTCAGTTGAACTGGAAGCTGTTTGGATCATAACCACGGCTCCGCTGTCTGCACCAGCTTTCCAGTATTAAATATTATTATATTAATATTAATATAAAATGTTAAATATTACAATACTAGTTCCGGGCCATGAGTAACAAACCGGTGTCAGCCCAGAAGGTGATCTCGGCGCTCTGTGAAGTCCTCCGGGCCGCCGGCCTCTCTGACGTCCCGACTCCAGAGCTTTTCCGACGGGCGAAAATCAGCGGTGGGCCCGAGGCAGTAAGACTAAGACGTGGATCTGTTTTCGCTTCATCTAGTAACGGATGGCATGATATATTCAGACAGTAATCAGATTACAAAAAACGAGCGACTCAGTCATTCAAATTAAAAAGTTGAGAAAGCGATTACATCCCATTATTTGTAATCAGGGTTGGGAGGGGTTGCTTTTGGATTACTTTTGAGAAATGTTCTATTTCTAACAAATAATGTACTGTAAATTGCTGGTCTTAAACTCATAATATAGCCTGAAACCACCCTCAGTGTAACAAGTTAAAACATTTGGAACACATAAAGTTATTGGTTCAAATGTTTTGATTAAAGTAATCGAAAAGTAATCCTATGTTGGATCCAATCTGAAATCGAGGTCAGATGAAAAATCAGGATTTTATTTTTAAGCAACATCGCTCAGCCTTACCATAACAATACCATAGACCAGGCTCCATTCTCTGAACAGAGTGCTAGCAGTGACCAGCATTTGCCGGGTCCAATGATTCATTGTGATGCTTGACTGAAAATAGGCCTATTTTCTTACTATTGTAACGAAAGGCTGTCCCCTCGTGGAGGAGCTGGGAATAGAGGAACTTACATCGACCATAGCTGGGTTCAGCTATGGCCGATGTAAGTAACCCAGCTATTGCCAAGGTTCGTTTGGACTCTTTTTGTCTGATCAAGCGGCCCAGCGGCCATCCCAACCGCGTGCGGTCCGTCAACCACTTCCTGACACAAATGTAACGAAAGGCTGTCCCCTCGTGGAGGAGCTGGGAATAGAGGAACTACATCAGCAATAGCGGAACCCAGCTATTGCCAAGGTTCGTTAGGACTCTATTTAAGGGCCGCGCTGGTACATGCTGAGACACCAATGGTGTCAGACCAGCATGCACTGCGCTGGTGCATCTCATTACACTATGTTCATTGTTCAGTACGGATACTGGCTTATGTTCTCATAATCGCCAAACAGTTGTCGATACCATGAACCGATACCTGCTCCGGGAAGACCGGGACTCGCGCCGCGCTGTTACTTCGAGCGGAGCCTCGTCTCCCGGCTCCAGAAAGAGCGGTATTCGCGCCGCACCGCCCCGAGCAGCGTCGAGAGAGGCTTCAGCGTTATTTTGGACCATTTCTGAAAAGATTAAAAAAATGAAATTGAAAAAATGGGCATCGGTATCAGTAGTACTCGGCGAGTACTCTAATGATTGTACTGGTATCAGTAGTACTGTAATGATTGTACTGGTATCACTAGTACTGTAATGATTGTAGTGGTATCAGTAGTACTGTAATGATACTGGTATGGGTGCGTCCCTGTGGTTGACTTTAGCCTCCAGTGTGGTTCTGGTGACGTTTGTTTCATGTCGTGAACAGGAGGCTCCGTTCTGGAGGCTGCTGCTGCGCATCCTACGGACGAGTGATGCAACCTCAGAGGCTGAGAAGTTTCCAGAACACTGTTAGTACACACAGTGACCAGTTACACATTACCCTCTCGCTCCGTTCATAATTTGTATAAATATTGATGAACTACAGTCAAAATGTGACTTAAAGTTACTCACCGAGTGGTCTTCTGGACCAATAAGCTGGCTGCTTCTACTAGTACTTCCAAAAGGAATGAGACAATGGAACGGGTTGAACTGATTATTAAATCATGCGTTTGTGGGTCACAGAACCGCATGATAACATTTGAGGAATAGCACACCACAAGTTACCACCACAGCTTTTAAATAACCCTGTAGGTGTGTGCTCCCACCGAATAGACATGTTGAAAAATAGCCAAAGACACGGCAAGTAAATGACACCGGAAGTGACGTTCAGAGTACAAATTTAACCGGAAGTACCCCCGAACTCATCTATATAAGGTATTTTAGTATATTGTCCACCTCTAGCCTATTTTGACTTCTTTAGTGGTACGTATGTCGTTATAATAACGCTTCAGGCTAATAATAAAATGATGAATTGATTTTTAAAATGATTTAATCAATTAATAATGGTCAGTCTCAGCCTATTAATAAACCCATTCTTATCATGGGTCTGGTTGCAGTGAGTGAGTGCAGACAGGCGGTGTGTGTGGGTCTACGGCTCAGAGGGTTCCATGCCGGCTGGACGGGGTCTCCTGAGGTCCAGAGTGGCCCTGGGCCCGGCAGTAGAGATCTGCTGCTGGCCGTGGCCTGGCTCCTGTCCACTGGGGTTCTGGAGAACCTGGTCCTCCTCAAGGCTCAGGACCTGGACCCCACCATGCTCTCTGCTGGCTCCATGTGGCCGGTGAAGGTGTGTAGCGAGACCCCCGCTCTAGTACACGATGCCGACACACGACCCCCGCACCTGCTCGCCGTAGGTGTGCTTTCCAGCGCTACGCCTCACCGACCGAGTTACGGGCAGGGCTTGAGAACTAAATACGTTTTGAAACGTTTTCGTTCTTGGAACTGTTCCGCCACCAAAATATCGGTCCTGAACCAGTTCGGAACGCTAAAATTTTGTTCGTTCTCAAAGTTCCTTATATCGTTCTGGAGCAGTTGAAGAAATTGTTTTTCATTTCGTTTCCGCTCCTGTGAAAATTCCGTAAAATTCTGTTGGTTTTCGGTTCCTGTTTTCGTTCCTTGAACCGGTTCGGAGCCCTGGTTACGGGACGTATTTTGGTCTTGCGGTTTTAAAATCCCTCCAAATTAGTACGAGCATATTCTGAAAATCTAAAGACGTCATCCCTCAGCTGCGGTTTGAGACATGCACAGAGAGCTAACGCATGGATGTGAATGATGAGTCCTAAGCCCTTAGACCACAGTATTGAGAAACAGCCAGCTGCCGTCCTTCCTGCCCTTTGCTTGCGTAACAATCAGGGAAAACCAAATTATTTTTAAAACGTTTCCGTTCTGAGCGGTTCATGCAGGCCTATATGTAACGTTTTTGTTCTTGGAACCGTTCCGTCACCAGAATATCGGTCCTGAACCAGTTCGGAGCACAAACATTTTGTTCGTTCTTAAAGTTCCTTATATTGTGCAATGTTACATTTGGATGTGGTTTATACAAAATATATTTAGTGGACTTTCAAACTTCAGTGTAACTGTATTAACGCCATTACATGCACTTCCTTGTCTGTCCACAAGATGGAGCCCCAGATACATGGGGCTTGATGACCTGACAGTGAAAGTGGACAGAAACAGTCTCCCAGACATAGGAAATGTTAAAATATACAGAGAACAGAGAGCAAAAACGTTTTTAACCGTTTTTTTGGATTGAATGTTCTGTTTCTGTTCCGGAACAGTTGAAAAAAATCTTTTTTCGTTTCCGTTTCCGCTCTTCGGAAACGTTTCTTGAACCGGCTCAGAGCCCCGTTAACAACATCACCTTGTTCTTCAGTTTGCCCCGCCCTCTCAGAAGGAGGACCAATGGGATGGAGTCTCTCTGAGGAGGCTCCAGTGGCTGATTGGCTCCCTGCGCTTCCAGAGGCGGAGTCTACTCGCTCTGCAGCAAGAGCACAGCAAGGTCCTTCACGCGGTGAGAAGTGTACGATTCCTGACGGCGTGTTTCCACCACAATTAGTTGGTGCAAAAATCCCCAAATACTCGCGTGTGCCATGTTTCAATTTGAGTTGCCGGCCTTTAAGCGACGCGTCTCGGAAGGATTGGCGTTAGATCGGATACCTCTTTTCTCAAGATCAGAATAATGGAATAAAACAAGTTCTAAATTACAAATTATTAGCAGTCAACCTGACTTCATCACTTCTATGGAAATTTTTATGATGTTTCACATTTTTTTGGCCGATCCCGATCCCCGATACAGATTTCTGATCCTTTGGTAGTACCCAAACTATTTGGCACTATTGTCAATTTCAATAATAGTCAAAGTAAATAAACAGTCATTTGGCTCCGACCCATTCACTGATCCTGATCGGGACAAAATCCTGAGTCCCGATCCTTGGAAAAAAGTTTGATCGGCCCCCGATCACCGATCCGAGGATGGGACCGGAGCTCCTCTATATCTCATCATTGGCTGACGAGTCAAGCTTATCGTAAATACATTTGCACGTGTTCATCTTTGACGTGGATGGTGTTTATCACTCAGGCTCTGCTTGCTGAGGTGCCTGCCTCTCCTGTATCAACCACAGCACTGACCAAGGTAACGTACTTTACCAGAGTTAGGTGTTAGTTAGTTAGTTGGTTAGTTAGTTAAGTTAGGCTTTAGGTGTTAGTTAGTTGGTTAGTTAAGTTAGGTGTTAGTTAGTTGGTTAGTTAAGTTAGTTAGGTGTTAGGTGTTAGTTAGTTAGTTTGTTGGTTAGTTAAGTTAGTTAGTGGTTAGGTGTTAGTTAGTTAGTTAGTTAAGTTAGGCTTTAGGTGTTAGTTAGTTGGTTAGTTAGTTGGTTAGTTAGTTAAGTTAGGCTTTAGGTGTTAGTTAGTTGGTTAGTTAGTTAGTTAAGTTAGGTGTTAGTTAGTTTGTTGGTTAGTTAGTTAAGTTAGGTGTTAGGTGTTAGTTAGTTAGTTGGTTAGTTAGGTGTTAGTTGGTTAGTTAGTTAAGTTAGGTGTTAGGTGTTATGTGTTAGGTGTTAGTTAGCTTGTTAGTTTGTTAGTTAAGTTAGTTAGCTGCTAGTTGGTTGGTTAGTTAAGCTAGTTAGGTGTTAGTTAGTTAGTTAGTTAACCCAGTCCTCAGGGATGGGGCCTTGGCCACCGACCCACTAGAACAGGGGTGGGGAACTGGCGGCCCGTGGGCCGCACCCCGCCCGCGACACCCTGTCATTTGGCCCGCGGAGCAATTCCTAAATGTATTATATATTAAAATATTGAAAATAAATTGAAATACATTTCTTTTGAAGTTGGCTGAACACACACCGTGCGGCCGCCACACTCGCTGACCATCAACACTGTTCGGCGCTGAAATCCATGTAGACTCACACGGACAAGGGGGCGTCTGAGAACGCTATTCAGCGGAGAGCGGCGCGGTTGCTGCTGTGGGATGATACTCATACTGTGTAGAGATTTTTTCAGGATCGGCCGATCCTTAAAATCAGGATCGGATCGGAAGCAAAAAAAACGGTGATCGGTGCTCCCCTAATTTGGACACGTTGGGAGGGCCGGATTAAAATGACCTGCACAGTGTGTCCATGTCTTTTATAGGTGCTAGTGGTGTGAGGGTAGGGTGGTATGATTTGATTAAAAAATGAAATCCTCATTTGTGTCTTTGAAATCTCCATTTTCAATTTGTTTACGATTTCTTGAAAAAAATGACAAAATATATGAAAACTAGAAGTTTCATATTTCAAACTTTACAAATGGTGTCCATTTTTGGAGTTCAGTAGAGACACCTCACCCTTTGATTTAGGATTAATACAATTATCAATGTGTATATACATTTTATTCACCCATATAACTTGAAAAACAGACCAGTAAAATCATTATTATCAATGTTAAAGGAAATAAGATTTGATGATTTCACTTTTTAAAAAATCCTCTGAACAAAATAATCCGATTTCAATTGCAAATACATTTTTTGCACAGACCGAGTGAGCGTGTTTAACGAATCGGTTGAAATGTAACTTTTTTTTCCTAAATGAAACCTAGTGTGTCTGTGTGTGTCTGTGTGTGTGTGTGTCTGTGTGTGTGTGTCTGTGTGTGTGTGTGTGTCTGTGTGTGTGTCTGTGTGTGTGTGTTTGTGTCTGTCTGTGTGTGTGTGTCTGTCTGTCTTTGTCTGTGTCTGTGTCTATCTGTGTCTGTGTGTGTCTGTGTGTGTCTGTGTGTATCTGTCTATGTCTGTATCTCTGTATGCTTACCCGTGTGTGTCTGTGTCTCTGTGTTTGTGTGTGCGTCTGTCTTTCTGTCTGTCTGTGTGTTTGCCGGTGTTTGTCTCTGTTTGTCTGTGTCTGTGTCTCTCTGTCCGTCTGTCTGTCTGTCTGTCTGTGTGTCTCTGTCTGTCTGGCTGTCTGTGCATCCCTCTCTCTCTGTGTCTCTCTGTGTGTCTCTGTGTTTGTGTGTGTATCTGTCTGTGTGTCTGTCTATTTGTGTGTGTCTCTCTCTCTGTCTGTCTGTCTCTCTCTCTCTCTCTCCAGAGCCACTGGGCTATGCCAGGAACCTCCAGGTAACCGACCCCACCACTAGCACACTGAACGTGCGCTGGGACCCAGCAGAGGGCTCTGTGCGGGAGTACATCGTCATCTATGCTCCGGCTGACAACACAGAGGAGCAGGACGTGGTAAGATGACCTGAGGATGGTGATCCATTTGTAGGCTCATGTTGCCCTAAACTGATGTGCAACTACAAAAACAACTCGAGTAAGACTACAAAGTACTGCTCCAAATATCTACGAATATCTAAGTGAAAAGTACACGCTGAGAAATGTACTCAAAAAGTATTTTTGAAAGTAAAAAGTCCATGCTCTAAAATGTACTCAAGAGAGACTACATGAAAACAACGTATTAACTGCTACTGTACTGAGTTCATTACCGAGTACCGCCCCCTACTGACTCACTCACACTATACATGTAGTCCTTCCATATTGTTGCAGAAAAAAAAAGAAAAAAGTAACGAGCCTGTTTTGGGAAAAGTAAGGAGTAGAAGTACTGATATTTTTGTTAAAAATCTACTGAGTAGAAGTAAAAAGTAATCAGAGAAAATAGTCTATTTACTTGAAAATTCTACTTAAATACAGAACAGTAGGGAGACATAGGCTGCAGAAAATCCGGAGAGGGCATGAGAACCCGTGGCACTGCTCGGCCTATGATCTGGGGGGGCGTGCTCAATTATCTCTCTGCCAGCTCCTTTCAGTGCTTGTATTTGACAGAGTGCCAGACACCACTTAAAAATCACATTGAGTTCCGATAACACAACCACGATTCATATGGCCACAGTCTTGTAAAAAGTAATCCAACTATTAGATTACTGACTACTTTGTTTAGTAAAGTAACTAAGTTGATTGCTATATTTACTTTTCATCATAAGTTAGAAGCTGCCAAGTGCCAACCCTAAAAGGATGGCTATTCTACCAGTCACTTTATTGGAAGTGGGTTTTCAACTGTACATGTTTTTTAAATCACTAAAGCAATCACCTGTTTTATTATACATTTGAGGACAATGAGGAGTGTTATGGAACAAACTAAATAAAAAGTAATTTAAGATAAGTGTAGCGGTACCTCTACATAAGTAAGGTTTTTGAGGTAAGTGATTAATCTGATTACTGCTTTGGAAAAAGTAATATGGTAGAAAGTAACTTACTTACTGTAATTAAGTTAGATGCAGCACGCCTTATGGTCTCCCCCAAAATATTAGACAGGCCTCTTCTTAGCCGATTTTTAAATCCTTTTTAAAAACCCACCTGTTTTCCTTGGCCTTTGTTCCCCAGTTATGATGTTGATCTGATTTATTGTATTTTTTCTTCATTTCGCTTTTATGATTGTTATCTTTTTTTCTGCTCAGCTGTTGTTTTCTATGATACATGCATTTTAGATTTTTTAGATTTGTTTTATGTGATTTCATTATTTTACTGTGGTTTATACTCTTATTTATTGTACAGCACTTTGGTCCTTCATGGGTGTTAAAAGCGCTTAACAAATAAAGTCGTTGGATTGGACTATATATATAAGGTACACTAGACTATAAGGCACACTGCCATCTTTTGTGAAATTTAAATAGTTTTAAGTGTGCTTTATGGTCTGGAAATACGGTACATTCTACATTCAGCCAAAAGGACTAATTAAGGCAGAAACCGGCAACCATTTGCTAACTTAATTTTAGATGGATGTACTTTACTTACTTTATCAATTTCTACCTTTTTGTTTCTATGGTGAAAGTGGTATGCGCGTCGATGATTATAAAAGATGGCGACTCCACACAGTCGCTGAGTCACAATTCAAGTTTTCATAAAATATACTTGGTGATCAGCCCAGCCGAAGGACAATTTCCTCTTAGCGTTTTGGTCCTAAGCTGTGTCAGTACATTTTATGGAGGTCATATTGTTCGTCGACGGCAATAACCGTGTCAGTAAATGAAAGCTCTCGACACTTTTGCACGCTGCAACAAGGCCACAGAAATCTTCAGTCAGCGCGAGAGGAGGAGGCGCCGTCAGCTGGTGAGAGGCAACATCTGGCAACACGTCGTTGGGTCGGGGTGCTGCACGGCTTCAAACATCATGAATACGAGCTGTCTCCGATATTACCGCTATGAACTGTCTGCACTTATTAAGACCTGTCAGACCTTATTCAGACGCTACACACTGTCTGTGCGCGCTGCGCATCGTTGTCCATCATTACGACTTGTCGTCACGCGCACCCTCGGGGCCCGAGTCGGAACTCAACCTCTCCCCCTAGGCGGGCCGTTAATATAAATGTCACGCCGTTTGAAGCTCCGCCACTCCCTCCCCATCGGCGCCCCGGCTCCCACAACCAGAAGGCATTGTGGGTAATCCCATGTCCTGCGAGGTGTGATGGACGGCCGGGAGGCGTGCCATTCCGCGGGGGAATCTTCTGGACCACTTCTGTACTGTCAAAGTGGCTTTATAGACACATTTTTTCCACTGGAAACGTGGATAGGAGTCTACCGCGCCAACACAGTCACTGTGACACAGGATTTAACTAAGCTTTTTACTCAACCTGAGATGCTTGGTGAATAAATTCCATAACAGGAGCATTCGTGGTGACAAATAACCCAAGTTGGAAGTGCAAATGTTCTCGTCGGAAAAGATAGACACTTGATGTCTACATGGGTAGAGTGATTAATTTGTGCTGTAACCCTGCTAGCATCACTCCAACTTCCCAGGTCGTCCTGGTAAACTCATTATAGCTTGCAGTAAAAGCTGTGATATTCAAACAATGTTGGAATTCAAAAACAAAAACAAAAAAAACCTGACAATTCCAGCATGAATCGGCACGTTCAAATGTGAGAATGGAGGTCTTTGTGCTATGTTTTATTTACTTTTAAATCACTGGTTAATTTACATTACATTGTATGGTTTAAGCTGAGATGCTCGTGGCAGCAGAGCGGGTGGGCTGGTGGTGAATGGAGGCCACACAGGCCGTTGTTCATTTTATTCTTCTTTTGTGTTCCTGTTAGATTGTTTTGGTTGGCTAAACGCCTCTTCTCCTTCACACTCAAGCAATGTGCAACAATGGGCAAGGAAACTCAATCATGAAAAACTGTACAATTAGAATATTGATTCAATTTCTAATCAGGGACGAGGGACTACGTCACTTGTGTTCGAGTCCGCTTCCAAACGCATCGCATTGGTTGCAGAGGAGCTCATTATATGTAGTAGAACAGTCGCTCCCAGTTTGCATGTCGACCGGCGCGGCTGTGCGCACCTGCACGTTCCATTAAGTTGCAAGTTGGAGCCTCCGAGATACGGCGGCCACACCATTGGTCCTCACGCGGCCACATGGTTCTGCACGCAGCATTGTGAGGCATCTTGTCTCATTTGACAAATATTTTTAGGTAAATTGAATGAACCTGAATGGAAATGTAGCGAACACAGTGGTTTTCTTATCCAGCAGCAGCCAAGCAAGATGGCGTCTTTTCGTCTCATCGGATTGTGGTAACTTGGGGTTCCATTTGGCGAAACGAGAGAAATGTAACTTGCACGATGCGCGATGATGCTCCACATCCTTTAGCGCAGCGATTCCCAGGCAGGTCGGCTTTCAGCAGCGCCTGCGCACCGTGCGTGTGCAGGAATGTAAACAATGGCACGGGTATCCATGCGACTCCGCCCGAGTGGCAGATTTTTTTGGAAACGGTGTGACGTCAACGACCTCGTCCCTCATTCGACAGACCTAAAACACAGTTCTGGAGCAGCCTCACCCACACACTGTCACTGAGGGAGTTTTGTTTAGCAAAACTATTCAAATTGATTGTGACGTGCTGTTATGTTGCTACCGGTTTACAGGACCAGGTGTCGGGAACCACCACCTCCACGGTTCTGAAGAACTTGGACCCAGATAGAGAGTACCAGGTGACTGTGGTACCAGTTTACCATGAGATGGAGGGCAAGTCACAAACCAAGAACGGAAGGACCTGTAAGTTCCTGGCACCCCACAACCATGCTAGACTGGCCATAACAGTGCTGTGACCAAGGCCCCACCACTGCAGCTAATACTCACTTTTATATTAGACCATAGACTGTATATAAAAATGGACACCGCTTTCTTTTTGACGTCTGTGCCTACTTCCGGGTTGGTATGGGGGGAGCCTCGTCTCCGGAAATCGCGCCCTATGGTAGCTTCCAATACAAATATTCCAGCCTGTTTTAACCTATTTAAAGATTGTTTCTAATTGATGTTTTAATGTATATTGTCGGGATAATTAACGGTTCATTGTGTGAGGGGGGTCATAATTTCACAAATGCGTCAGATTTGGTGTTAATATTTTTTATTTCAGCTCCCATTGGATCCCATTTATTCCAACTCTGTCGTTGGCGCCCGTAGCGGACAGTACCACCGGAAGAAGTCGCATGTGGGGTGTCTCTCTCTCAAGTAGCGTATAGCTCTCTCTACCTCTCCTTGTCTCTGGATATACGGGTACTTTCAGCATCAAATTTAACACTCTCGAAGCATGTTACTGTTGGACAGCGATGGCAAGTAACGAAGTACAAATACTCAAGTAGAATACTTGTAGTAGAATTTTCAAGTATCGGTAGTTTTAGAAGTTTTTTTTGTGTGAGTACTTTTTTACTTCTACTCAGTAGATCTTTAATAAAAATATCAGTACTTCTACTCCTTACATTTCCCAAAACAGAGTCGTTACTTTTTTATTTTTTTCTGCAACGATATGCTAGGGCTACATGTGTAGCATGAATGAGTGGTTTTCATTTAGTCTCTGGGTGTGCCCCTCAAAAAAAAGTGTTAAGACAAATTTAGGTTTTGTACTTTGTACTTTATTCTTTCAAAAATACTTTTGAGTACATTTTAGAGCATGTACTTTTTACTTTCAAAATACTTTTTGAGTACATTTCTCAGGCTGTACTTTTGACTTTACTTGATATTTGTATCAGTACTTTGTAGTCTTACTCTTGTTTTTTTTTTTTTTTTACAAATGTATTTTACTCTTACTCAAGTAAGAAATCCTGATACTTTTACCATCTCTGGTTATTACCTGCTACTGTGTCAGTTTCCTTTTTGTTTCGTTTCACCAGAGTGCCTACTGAATCCAACCCAAAATTCCATGTGTGTGCACTGCTTGCATTGCATTGTGTTTACATTATGAAGCAAGGCTGCCTTACCGCAATGCATCCTGCAACAAATAATTACCCCAGTTACAAAAAAACGTAAAAGAAAATGGTTCTCCAATTCCTTGTTTTTGGAAAAACAAAACCCTGAGGAAGCCGTGGCGCTCTTCTTTATGGACTGTATTTCATGTCAGAGCCATGGGGCGCCTAGATTGAGTCTTAGCATGCAGGGCTCTGTAGAGCCTGCCCGAGGGTAGGGGGGGTGAAAATGTGCGTTTGTTGTTGTTCATTGTGTGCGTCTTTCTGCTTGGTGTGTCAGTGTTTACTGACGTCTCAGCACTCGACTCGAATGTTATTGCTCAGTTTTTAATTATCTTCTTGGTCGTCTGCCTTCCCTCGGTCGTTGCAATCGACCGCAGGCCCGTCGCTGGTCCGTCGTCCGCCGTGTTCTGGGTGTGTTAGCAGTTGACCTCACACTTCCATTGTGGACAATAAAGTTTAATCCTATCCAATTCACTCCAAGCCAAACATGAACAAGTTCACACTGCCACAAATGAAACGGTTCATGTGTGTTGGGAATGAAATAACGCCGGAGGCGTCTAGAGATTAGAGGGAAATGTCGGAGGAATCTCTGGGTGTTTTTATTTGTCTTAAGTTTGTGGTTGTTCAAACAAACGATGAAATTATAAAAAATGTGATTCATTTGTACTTCTGGCCGTCTATGTGAACAGAGAAACTAAAAGTCTTTATGTATGAGATTAAAATATGGCTCACTTATTTGTCGGAGAGCTGAGCAGACTAGCTAGCGCCTTATGTGACGTCACTCTAAACACATCGTTAAACGGTGCTAATCAGCTGCTTCCAATAGTGACAATGTCTGCGCATTTGTTTGTGAAGTTCGTGAGGGGTCAAATTTCTCACCCGAGGTGAACTAGTGACTGTAATTTCACAACGGCCTGTAATTTCACAACGGCCACTCACACTACATCACCATCACTGTGACATCATAATGGCCATAAAATAGAGCATATTATTATTACTACGTGCTGTATTTCTGCATAGGTGTATCCTTTTGGTCTTTCTTGTCCTTAATCAAGATAATGTAATTTCAACTTGGGGATTAATATGTATTTATGTAGGCCCTTCTTTGCAATTCCTAATGTGGGACAGTCGGTTGCCTAATGTGGTAGGTACAGCTAAATGTAGTGTTGAACAGTTGAATTTAATGTTAGACACATTACCATAGTTTGCTTTTACCATGGTTTCACTGACATTCATTAGTTTAGGGAGGAGCCAGAGACACTAGAGCTTGGGCGTCCCACATTAGGCAGTGGCCCTCTTTAGAGAAATCCACCCTAAATAGGTAAAAATCAATATTGAAAGTATGTAATTTTTAATTGCTACAACATACATGCACACTATGTAATAATACAGACAATAAAGGTCAAGTGAGTTGCTGAAGGTCGTGTGTAGGTCACCTATATGTTGGAGGGAGAAGTTATGTAAAAGCTTAGTGATTGTCTGATAGCTGCTGTCCAGGGCGTGACTCCCTGTGGTGCTAGACAAAGCTTGAAACATGTAGAGATGAGATTCGAGTGAACCCCAGCACTGGTAGAAAAGAATAAAAAATAATAATAATAATATAAATGATTCACAACATGAAGCCACAACTCGCGGTTTTGAAATGTGCAATTGGTGTGCGAGCCGGCTGTCCCGTTTCCCAGTCTTGATGCTGTTCAAAGTGTTTTTCCGTCTGTAGATCTTTGTGGAAACGAGAGAAAAGCGACCACTCGTGGGTGGGTTTGGAGTGAACGTTCTGGAATAGAGTCCAAGGCCAGTTGCTGTTCATTGCTAAACTTGGGTGTTCCAGAATGAAGCCAATCTCTTTGAAGCTTTGACAAGAAAGTCATTCAAAGATGTATTATTTAGTGCTGGCTCTGTGGCGCAGTCGGTGAGACATCCGCATCCAGTACTTGTATGGTGCCTGTGACTCAGTTCACGGGCACGGGTAGCGCCGCAAGTTCTCCTCCCCGTGCCGGCATTTCTGCAATATCTTCCTCTGATCTCTCTCGTCCCACTTTAAATAAATAAAATGGAAAATTGAGCCGAAAAAACAACTTAAAAAAAAGTATGTATGCATTATTTAACAATTCCTTGGGCAGGTGATATGAATTCACTCAATTCTTCTTCTTCTTGTTTTACGGCGATCGACACTTGTCTGAGCAGGTCATTAACGCTGGCAACTCACTCAATTACCCACAATTCCAAGAGTTCAGTGGAATTTGGAATTGGTTGTTGTGAGTTGTTCACGTCTCTTTCGATGGTAAGTGCGTGCGGTTGATCGAAAACCTAATTATAAAAACATAATTATAAAACAATGTAATTATCAGCGGGAACACATCTGTTTCCCTTCCTATAGGAGGAGGTGTAATGTGATTGGATGTGTGTGTTCAGTGCCCATGGGTGGAGTGAAGAACCTCAGGGTTGTGGATCCCACCATCAACAGCCTGACCGCTCGCTGGGACCCGGCTCCAGGCAACGTCAGAAGCTACAACGTGTTCTACAAGCCCACCGAAGGAGGAGACGAACTCAAGGTACGGAATAGTCTACCAGAGGCCCAGAATGTAGGGGGAGTTTGTACGGGCTACGCATGACGTGGGAGGAGTTTGTACGGGCTACGCATGACGTGGGCGGAGTTTATACAGGCTACATGAGACGTGTGCGGAGTTTGGTTGTCCAACGCCTCCACACGGCTTGTCCCACCTACTGCGCTGTGACTGGATAACACGATTTGATTGACACATTTTTTTTTAATGTTTGCTGACCCTGGTTTTACCAGACCAAATGCAACAGTCTAGCGATGTGCGTTGCGTCGATGATGCATCGGTTCTGGCTCACCAGGTTACCAGCCGGGCTCCGAACTGGTTCAAGGAATGGAAACGAAAACCGAAAACGAACAGAATTTTATGTAATTTTATGAGGAGCGGAAATGGAAACAAAAAAAGATTTCTTCAACTGTTCCGGAACACAAACGGAACATTATGAAATCCACAAAACCTTTTTTTCTGTTCTCTATATATTTGAACATATCCTATATCTGGGAGACTATTTCTGGTTGTGTATCCATCAACTTTCACTGTCAGTTATCAAGCCCCATGTATCTGGTGCTCTATCTTGTGGACAGACGAGGAAGTGAATGTAATGGCGTTCCACCAATTATATTTTGTATAAACTATATCTAAAAGTAACATTGCACAATATGAGGAACTTTAAGAACGAACAAAATTTTTGCATTCCGAACCAGTTCAGGAACGATATTTTGGTGCCGGAACAGTTCAGAGAACGAAAATGCTAAACATAGGCCTGCCTGAGCCGCTCAGAACGGAACGTTTTAAAAATAATTTCGTTTTCAAGCCCAGGTTACCAGAGGCCCTCAGGGCCGTGGAGACTGTGGATGTTTTTAAAAAGAAGCTCAAGACACACCTCTTTGACCTGGCTTATGACTAGGATATTACGATACATCAGTCTACTGTATGTGTTTGTGCCTGTTTGCTTGTGTTGGGAGTCTGTGGGTAATGTTGTTCTGTTCAATGTTCTGTTTCTGTTAAGCACTTTATGTTTCTCTTCATGAAAAGTACTAGCCTGGCGAGCCAGAACCAATGCATCGTCCACGCATCGCACATCACTAGACGTTTGCATTGGGTCTGGGAAAATCAGAGAAAGCCGCCTTTACGGATTCAATCGGCCAACCAACGCGGACGTGGGGGGAGTTGGTACAGGCTACGGGAGACATGGGTGGAGTTTGGTTGTCACGCCTCAACGCGGCTTATCCCACCTACTGCTCTGTGACTGAATTTGATTGTCACGTTTTTTGTTGAAGTTTTTTTTATGTTTTGCGACCCAATGCAACGTCTAGTGATGTGCGATGCATGGACAATGCGTTGGTTCTGGCTTGCCAGGCTAGAAAAGTGCTGTATAAATTAACAAAGTTTGTGTTTGAGTTCTACACTGACTCCTTCCTCAATGCACAATACATTCCATTGTCAATGACGGAAGTTTACAGACTTGGATTTTTTTTCGCTGTACTGATGCAAGAGACATAAGAAACACAAAGGGCATGTTATGTAATAGTTCTAAGCGCAATAAGAACAGCTTAGTCCGTTTAGAGCAGTCTCTGTAGTGTACTGTCTTAACAAACTGAGCTACTGCAATGTGTGTGTGTGTGTGTTTATGTGTGTGTGTGTGTGTGTTGTTGTGTGTCTGTGTGTGTCTGTACATACCTTTATGTGTGTGTATCTGTGTGTGTCTGTGTTTCTGCATATGGGTATGTCTGTCTGTGTGTATGTGGTTATGTTTATGTCCGTTTGAATTTGTATGGGCATGTTTGTATGTATGTGCGTGTCTGTGTGTATGGGCATGTTTGTATGTATGTGCGTGTCTGTGTGTATGGGCATGTTTGTATGTATGTGCGTGTCTGTGTGTATGCGCGTGCCTGTGGGTTTATTTTATGTTAGATATGTCTGTCTGAGGTCAGAGGTCACACTCCTAGCTGGGTCTAGCTGCAGCAGCTACTGTGTGTATCAGGCAGAGAGCCTCCTCCTCGGTCTCAGACCTGCGTGCTGACTCAGCGCAGTGCCACGCCACAACCCATGCACAGTTTACAATGATTTTCCCAAGGAACCCACCAGCAGGCCTCACATTGGCACCTTTTTACTGCTAGCTGTCTGCAGCCGCACTACCATCTGTTAGCAACTAGCACTAGCATCTGTTAGCAACTAATGCTAGCATCTCTTAGCAACTAGCATCCATTAGCAACTAGCGCTAGCATCTTTTCGCAACAAGCACTAGCATCCATTAGCTATTAGCGCTCGCATCTTTTAGCAAATTCTGGCTCCATTTTTTAGCACTGGGTGTCTCCACATCTAACACTAGCATCTGTTGGCAACTAGCACTAGCATCCATTAACAATTAACGCTAGCTTATTTTAGCAACTAGCACTAGCATCCATTAGCAACTAGCGCTAGCATTTGTTAGCAAGTTCTGGCTCTATCTTTTTAGCACTGGCTATCTCCAACCACATCTAACACTAGCATCTGTTAGCAACTAGAACCAGCATCCATTAACAACTAACGCTAGGAACTTTTCGAAACTAGCACTTGCATCCATAAGCAACTTGTGCTGGCATCTGTTAGCAAGTTCTGGCTCTATCTTTTAGCAGTGGCTATCTCCAACCACATCTAACACTAGCATCTGTTAGCAACTAGAACCAGCATCCATTAACAACTAACGCTAGCATCTCTTAACATGTTCTGGCTCCATCTTTTAGCACTGGCTGTCTCCAACAACATCTAACACTAGCATCTGTTAGCAAGCCCTGGCTACATCTGACTGGCTCCAGCTACAACTTGCGCTAGAATTTAGCTCTAGTATCTGTTAACAACTCCTAGCTCCATGTTTTACACACTGCTGCACCTTTCCCAATTGGCTGTCATAAACCACAACTACCCGCGTGTGTT
This sequence comes from Bregmaceros cantori, assembly GCA_900302395.1. NCBI lineage: Eukaryota > Metazoa > Chordata > Actinopteri > Gadiformes > Bregmacerotidae > Bregmaceros > Bregmaceros cantori. The sequence goes on along the minus strand of OMKY01128106.1, from coordinate 9,694 downwards.
GTAAAAGGTTAACTTGTGAAAATGTTAACTTCTACAAGTTAACCTTTTAACAGCTGGTAGTCCAAGTGCAGTGTACAGAATGTCTAAATGTAATAAAAATATGTGCTTTTTTAAACTGCATCCAAGGCAACCTTCTTGTTTGCCTTAATACCACAATGATTTATTTATGTCAAAAGGAATATTTGCCAACAAACGTTCCTTTCACCAAACTCAGGGTGAGCAGATACCTTACTTACAAAGCTAGAATTTGGTAAAATTGAGGTCAGTGTAGCTCAGTTGGTAGAGTGGTCATACCAATGACTGGTGGGTTGAAGACTGAAAGCTTAGTGGTTTGAATTCCTGTCTCCTTGGACAAGTCGCTGAGCCCCAAATTGATCCTAATAGGTCATGCCGAGCGCCTTGCATGACAGATGCCACTATTGATGTGTGAATGTGTGATTGAGAGGCCACTGTTAAGTGCGTTGAGTACTGCTACATGGTAAAAAAAAAAGTGCTAATTAATCATATATAAAATGTCAACAAACCCTTTAAATATGTTGTTTTATTTGTTCCTTCATTTGTAAATGCAGTTGGTCTTTTCTGAGTGAATTGTGACAGTATGGTTTTAACCAGGTTTAGTTCAAACTTTTCTTTAAGTTTGAAAGACATGTGATTTATTTGTTTTTGTGACTTAGAGGAAAAGTAACATTTTTAACAAACATGCCTTATTTCTGGGATTAACTGTTGGTATTTATTCATCTTGCGCACTTTGGTGCCATTTGGAGTTCGTCCATTGATATTGGAACCGCCAACATCCAACCAATTGGAGTGCCTGTCACATGTGCGATTTATTTGTTTTTAAACCGTGTCTTAAGTATGAAATGCATCTTGCAAGCCCACAAAACATCTGAATATCGCTCAGCTGGTAATGTGATTCATAGCCGAATGGAAATTCGAGAGAGCCGTTTATCAAACACACATGCCCCGTTTGAAAGAGGCAAAAAAACATGCTGGACATATTTAATGCATAACTCCATGACTTACAGGGACAGATGTCGCATTATCTGATGATGCAGCCTGGATGTAAACACTTTAGTCCACTATCTTTTAAATAGTGAATCTAGTACCTTTTTTTAAGTTATTTTTTGGCCGCAAGCACCGTTTTTCATTGTTTATTGAGAGAGATAGTAACAGGGTTAAATCGGAAACTGGGATGAAGAGTCGGGGGGAGACATTGCAGAAAAGCCGGACAGGGGATTTGAACCTGTGTTACCGTTCGACCTATGGTCTGGGGGACGCGCTCTCTAACCGCTCGGCCACCTTAATCTACTAACTTTAAACACTTAAGTCCACTATATTTTAAATACTTATTCTACTAACTTGAAACACTTTAGTCCACTATCTTTTAAATACTTAATCTACTAACTTGAAACACTTTAGTCCACTATCTTTTAAATACTTAATCTACTAACTTTAAACACTTCAGTCCACTATCTTTTAAATACTTAATCTACTAATTTGAAACACTTCAGTCCACTATCTTTTAAATACTTAATCTACTAACTTGAAACACTTCAGTCCACTATCTTTTAAATACTTAATCTACTAACTTGAAACACTTCAGTCCACTATCTTTTAAATACTTGATCTACTAACTTGAAACACTTTAGTCCACTATATTTTAAATACTTAATCTACTAACTTGAAACAATATTCATTAAACATTTCAACACTATATTCTTTCAACATGTAAAGGTTGGTGAGTCTGCTAAAGATTGATGAGTCTTCTAATGTTGGTTGTTCCCCTGCAGGAGACAGTGTCGGGCGGGACCACCAGTCTGGTTCTGCGCGGTCTGGACCAGAACACAGAGTACAATGTGACGGTACAGCCCATCTATCCAGACGTGGAGGGACCTCGGCAGGCCAAGTTGGGGAAGACCAGTGAGTGATGTTCACCTAGGCTCCGACACAGCACACACATAGGAACTACTACTCAATCATCTACTACTCATTTAGGCACCACAGTTGTTGTGTTTAAATTGTTTGAATTTCTTGATATCTTTTTTTCTTTTCAATTTATATGGTTTGGGGCTATACCATTACTACACAGACAGACAACACTCTGGCACTCCATTCAATACGGTCTTTTAGGGCGGACAGTATGTTCTGGATGTTGCACAACACGTAAAACTTCTATACATAAATAAAATATAACACAGAAATTACTTTTTTTTACAATTGCACATTCAGCAACCATGTGTTCTAAGGCATTTATCATACTGTCTGGGAGTCTGGGAATGACAGATATGAAGTATCTGGATATGGACTGAAATCCATATCGCCGCATAATGTGCTCTTCACATCAGTATTGGTCATCATTTCAGTATATAGAAGGCCACTTAGAGGGTGTCATGCGTCTGGTTACCAGACCATGGCACAAGCGCCTGCATCCACAGCCCATTGCACAGAACGTAACAAATGCAACTGACTTAATTTCAGCACCGTGGACAGCTATCGAACTGCCACCATTCTGTTTTGAAAAAGGAGTGGGCTAAGTGTCCATCGCCCCACACTTCATATTTTGACGGCTCAAATCATCCAGGTACTTGTGGCGCCCTTAATTTTGCTACCTTTTAATTGGAACTGCACTAGGCACGTCAACAAAGCAGTCAAAATGCAAATTGGATCAGACCCCAAGTTATTATTATTATTATATTTTGGGAGTTGGACTAACGCCCCTTGCTCCACACAGAGCCACTGGGAGGAGTAAAGAACCTGAGGGTGACCGACCCCACAGTCAGCTCTCTGAAAGTCCGCTGGGAACCAGCAGAGGGCGACGTCAGGCAGTATAACGTCATCTACAAACCTGCGAGTGGAGGACCGGAAGCTGCGGTGACCATGCACACACAGACAGTTAGACACACTCAGAGAGACAGACAGATATACACCATCACAGAGGCAGACAGACACATCCTCCCAGAGACAGACGGAGACACACCCTCACAGAGACAGGCAGAGATACACCGTCACACAAACAGACAGACAGACAGACATGCATGTACGTACCGTACATACACACAGACTCACTGTGTCATACTATGTTACAGAAACTACCCCATTTAAAAGTAACAAGGTATATAACTTGAACTCTAATACAACTGTGTCAACCATGTCATGTATTGGAATGATTTTTACTTTCTTCATTTCTGAGTTTTGCTGAAAAATGCAAATTTACAAGTTACTGTCATTGACACAGTTAAGTGCGTACATGCTTATAATCAGTACATGCTTGTTGTACGTACCGCTATCTAAAACAGAGAAAACAAATTTCTAGGTCATTACTTGGACATGTGTGATCTTTGATGTGTCGAACGCCATTGCATTAGATGTAACTCTGTTCGCTCCCCCGACCATAATAATATCACACTGTCAGTGAACACACGCACATGTTGACAAGCTTGCTGGACGTTTGAGATCTGTCCATCTTCATTTGGGTTTCAATAAACCGCTTTTATTCAAAACCCATCAACCGGTTGCCTTCTTCATACCCCTATGTTTCCCTCACCTTTCCATGTACGGGATATTATTGCAATATCCACATCAGTACAGCAATGATATAATCCCAGATTTCAGGCAAATATAATATAATCTAGTTTTTAAAAAGTAGTTGTAAGGGATCCCATTCACTATTTTTAAAAATCTGATTACCACCCAACCCTGTGTGCTGATTGGTTGCCCATGTGTGCCCCGTCCTCCTCCAGGAGCAGGTCTCGGGGGCTTCCACGCAGACCGTGCTGCGGGGCCTCACGCCCAACACGGAGTACAAGGTGACGCTGGTCCCCATGTACGCCGACATGGAGGGCAAGCGCAACTCTGAGAACGGGAAGACCAGTAGGTGCACTCAACGCCACGTCACATGACTTCACTTTGTAGAGCTCTGTACAAAGACAGGCACACCCACTGAGTAGAGTTTTAATCTGTAACATAATCATGTTACTGCATTTTTACCACCGATAACTCACACTGGAATGTAGTGTCATTTGGTGGCAAATCGCATGTTTTGTGACATCATTTGCACAGATGGGTGCATTACATTTACTCCGTTCAAATCTTTTTGTGTAGTTTTTTACTTTTAGAGTACATTTTTCCAAATTTACTTTCCACTTTTTCTCGAGTAAATTTGAGGTGCAAAAAAACTACTTTTTACTGAGTTGTCAGCAATTTGCTACTCGTTACATTAGTAGATTAACTATTTGGATGACTACTTTTTACTTTTACTGGAGTAATATTTTGCTGAGGTAACAATACTTTGACTTTAACTTTGTAATTTTTATGGCCCATATCTGATCATTTGTGACCAATCAATGGCCAATATTATTATCATTATCATTATTATTATTATGATTATTATTATAATAATGATGATTATTATTATCATTATCATTATCATCAATGAACAGTCGTCATCAAAGCGTGACCCCCCACCTGCCATGAACAGACTTGTCAGTGGTTTGTATGTGCTTGGTCAGAGCCCCTGGGTGGAGTGAAGAACCTTCAAGTGAGCGACCCCACCACCAGTTCGCTGAAGGCTCGCTGGGAGCCGGCCGAGGGAAATGTCCGCCACTACCGCGTCTTCTACACCCCTGACTCGGGCGGAGCTGAGGACATGGTAAGACCACCCCTCTAACGCTTGCCCTGTGTCCATTCCAACGTGACTTGCAAAGTTGCTGGCGGCGAGAATGTTTCATGGCCGTCCACATTAGGACTGGAATTAAAAATGATCTAAATCCCTAAAACGGATCCATCAGCGTGATTGGAAATCAAAAGCGTGAATGGAAATCAAGCTTCTCAACCCGAGAAGTTTGATCCTAAATCGACCCAACAAAACCTACAAAAAATCTACAAATGGTCAGGACTCGACCTTAACAGAACAACAACAACAACAACAACCTATGTTGGTGGACATTCTGCTGCAAACTGAGTTTGTGAAATATGATGATGAAAAATTGCAGATTAATTGACGATCAAAATAATAATTTGAAGTGCTAGCGTGTTAAGGTCATTACATTGATGGTTGTGCCTGCTCGGCCTGACAGCTAGCTCTGTGGTCTCGTCATGCCTCCAGGAGCAGGTGTCTGGAGGGACCACCAGCCTGACTCTGAGGAACCTGCTCTCGGACACGCCCTACACCGTGACCGTGGTGCCTGTCTACCCTCAGGGAGAGGGCCAGCGACAGTCTGAGAAGGGGAAGACCTGTGAGTTCTGAGTTATTTTTGGGGCACAAGCACCATTTTTCTTTCTTCATTGAGAGTGATAGTGACTGGATTAACTCGGAAACTGGGATGAAGAATCAGGGGAAGACATTGCAGAATAGAACGGAATAGTACAGATAGCAAGGTTTAATTTCAGCATCCCAGTAAAATTTGCTTACAGAGTTGACATGAATATGGCTTAGCTCAACGTCATGGTCTTTAGCTAAGGGCAGATTGTTTGAGGGGACGTATGTGTCATAGCCCTGGCGTCTCAGCAATCTGTGTGGAACATTGGTAAATCAGAGCCGTATGCACACAAATGGCCGCAAGACATCAAAGGGAGCAGATGGCTCCTGACCACAACAATGTCTCAAAGAGCTGGACAGGCAGGCTTCCGGCCATAGGTGCGAGGGCATCTGGCCAGCTTCCTGTGACAGATTTGATGTTCTTCTGCAGGGATTCTTCACCAGGCCAGGGGATGAATTCTCTTTTCAAATTATTTATGGGTGCAGATGTAGGATATTGTACTAATCTAGTATTCTCCCAAAATAACCATAGATTAATCAAGTAATCGGATCAAACTTTTCTCAAAAGATCATGTGCAATTATGCATATACAAGAGAAGTGAAAACATTTAGCCGAATATGGGAGGCGCTCAGTGGCCGAGTGGTTAGAGAGCGTGTCCCCCAGTCCATATTTCGAGCAGTGCCGCAGGTTCAAATCCCCTGTCCGGCTTTTCTGCAATGTCTCCCCCCTTCATTCCAGTTTCCAATTTAATCCTGTCATATCTCCCTCAACAAAGAATGAAAAGCGGCGCTTGCGCCCAAAAAAAACAACTTAAAAAAACGAAAAAATAATTAGTCACTTCTTACCGTCCGCCATCATTGCCTTGAAAATGTGAGGTGTGATTTTGGGCTTGCATGCGGAACAGTTCCTTCAGTGCGTGCGAGAGAGACTTTTATTCTCTACTGCCGACCTTCCCTCCAGAGAGAGAAGGCAACACAACCAGATTTTGTTTACAGCGGGTGTGTGTCTGCCCGGCGCTGCTCTGTACAAAACACGCTTAGAACAACACATTGCAGAGTACAACAGAAGAAGAAGGAATGGTCTTAGCTGGAGAGAGTCGTGAGTTCGCCTCCCTAGCCTGGGGAGCCAGAAGCAACGCGATTAGAACGATCATTGGTTCTGGTAAAACCAGGGTCAAAAAACATGTCAGAACTAGAAGCACTCAGAGATTGCAAACCTGCGCCATAGTGGTACAAAAAATGTTTACTTTTAGTGCTAGGAGTATGTGTGGCAAGCCATTATCAATAGCGTGATTGCAATTGCATAGACTGTAATTCCACCGGCGAACATGCCAAGTACATTTCCCAGCGGCCCCATGCCACCTGGAAGTCTGGTCAAGTGACCGCTGTAAGCGCCAAGCGATCGATCGGTAAGTTGGTGATTAAGTATGATTATGTTACTTATAGGCTACAGAAATGCACCAAAATTCAATCGATTCTTCCGTGTGTCATTTTCAACATCTGTACAAAATTTCATCCAGATCCGTACACAACTTTTTCAGTTATCTTGGGGACAGACAAACCAACGCTGCCAAGAACATAAACTGCTTTGCAGCTCCGACCCGCAGAGGTAAAAAGTATCAATCAAATCCAGTTATCCAGTCACAGTGCAGAGGCCGTGACAACCAATCTCCGCCCACGTCTTACGTAGCCCGTACAAATTCCTCCCACGTCCGCGCTGATCGGACGATTGA
>OMKY01128104.1:0-13203 GCA_900302395.1 Bregmaceros cantori | reverse complement strand
GTAACGATTCTACATTTTCTTTTTTAAAATTGCGCTCAAAGAACGATAACGGAAGAATGCTTAGAGATCCACGGCCCTACATTGCAAGTGGGCAACACGATTGTAAATATATCGTGTGACTAGCCCAACCAGGCTACGGCCAAGATTTCGGACACTAGAGTCGGCGCCGTTGAAAATTATTATAAAATATAATTATAAAATTCAAATCATCTCAAAAAGTCAAACATACTTACATTTATAACTATTTTATATATTATAACTACTCCCGCCACACCATTTTTTAAAAGTTTAGGTCATTTTTAAAACGTCTCGCAATGCATTATGGGTTATATCGAGGCCCAGATTAAGGTGGGTTTGGGCCCCGGGGCAAGGAGGTTGCAAGGGCACCCCACCCACTCCCGCTCCGAGCCCATACCAACCCCGCCCCCCTGCTCTTCTCTTCCTTCGTGTAAAATCGTCTACCATCTCATCAAAGTTCAGCTGTTGCACAAACTGTGATTCAATTGCAAGAAGTGAGAGGGAGTTCAGACGATTTTGGGTCATTTTCATCCAGAGCTCATTTTTTATTCAAGCCATTCTGGAGAATGACCGTTCCCCATCACGGTTCGTAATTGGAGTCAAGACCAATCGAAGAGCGATGTAAAGACTTGGAAAAGTGGACTGCAAATCCAAATTTGCCACGGTCTTTAGCATTGTATTTGGGCATCTTTGTTCTTTTGGAATGAATGATTTGAATTAAACAAGTTCATCTGCCAGGCTCATGGTTAGATCAGTGGGATATGCTGCAGCAAGTGCTTCGGCCCTTGAAGTGAGCTCACTGACATATTATCAGGCATGAAAAGAACATGAAAAAGATTGGTCAAGTGTGTGTATGCAGGCCAGGGGCCCTCTGGTTGCCATACATCATGGCTCAGGGGCCCTCGTTGCCATATACTGTGGCCCAGGGGCCCTCTGGTTTTCGTACTGCATGGTCCAGGGACCATCTGGTTGCCATATCCTGTAGCCCAAGGGCCCTTTGATTGCTGTCCCCCTAGGCGCTCTAGTCGCCGTACCGCATAGCTCAGGGGCACTATGGTTGCCATATCCCGTGGCTCTGGGGCCCTCTGATTGCCACCCCCCGTGGCCCAGGGGCCCTCTGATTGCCACCCCCCGTGGCCCAGGGGCCCTCTGGTTGCCATATCCCATGGTTCAGGGGCCCTTTGCCATCCTTCCGTGGCCCAGGGGCCCTCTGATTGCCGTCCTCCGTGGCCTAGGGGCCCTCTGGTTGCTGTACGACATGGCCCAGGGGCCCTCTGGTTCCTATGTCCTGTGTCCGGGGGCCCTCTGACTGCTGTCACTCCCCCCAGCCCATTTCAGTTAACCCTTATAGACTAAAGAAGTACAACTAAAGAAGATCCTAGGGCTCTAACGCAATCAGCATCGACATCGGTATCTGGATTGTTGTTGGGCCCCCCCTGGGCCCCCTCGATCCATGGGCCCCGGGGCGCCAGCCCCACTCGCCCGGTCGGTAATATGGCCCTGGTTATATCGCTTCGTCTAGGGTAGATCCGATGCTCACAAATTTTTGCGGTGCATTGTGGGATACTTTCAGTGCACTATATAGAGTTTACCCGCGAAATACAGGGGGCTGGCATTTTGTCCCGCCTGGATGAAACAGACTTCCGGTGCCTTATTGATGCTAATCCCAACTCTGGGGCGAGGCCCGAGCACACAAAACAGACAAAACGTAAGCCAATTCAAAATCCGACCACTAGGTGTCGTCTGTGACCGGTTACACATCACACCACTTGCTCCGTTCATAATTTTGTATAAATATTGATGAAATACAGTCAAAATCCGACTTAAAGTTACTCACCGAGTGATCACATGTTCTTCTGGACCAATAGGCTGGCTGATTCTACTAGTAATTACAAAAGGAATGGGAAAATGGAATGAGTTGCACTGATTATTAAATCATGCGTTTGTGGGTCACAGCTCCGCACGGGAGCATTTGGGTGTGGAATAGCACACCACAAGTACCACCATCCGTTTTAAATAACCCTGTAGGTGTGTGTTACCACCAAATATACATGTTGAAAAATAACCAAACACACAACATTCAGACACCGGAAGTACCCCCCGAACTCGTCTCTAGGGTACATGGAGAATTCGGACACCCCTACAAAATGGCGTGCGCCCCATATAGTGCACTATATGTGGGATAGGGATTTTGGACACGGCCTAAGTCTCTGGGTCCTCCTCAGACAAATCCTCCACTGTCGCTTCCAGTCATCTCTATACGCGGAACATCATATGGCCAGAATAAAAATTACTCAAGTAAAAGTATTGTTATCTCAGCAAAATATTACTCAAGTAAAAGTAAAAAGTAGTCATCCAAATAGTTACTCAAATAAAAAGCAATCCACAAAAAAGTTACTTAAGTAGCGAAAGTACTGAGTAACTTTCAGTTAGAGAGAGAGACAGAGAGACAGAGAGAGAGACAGAGAGAGAGAGAGAGAGATACAGAGAGACAGAGAGAGAGAGACAGAGACAGACCGAGACCGCCCAAGAGGGAGGGAGAGATATGATGTCAACATATGTGCCAACAGTTCCCAACGGGTGTCGGTACAGGCTAAGTTAATGTAACGAGTAGCTAATTGCTGACATCTCAATAAAACGTTTTTTTCACCTCAAATTTACTCGAGTAAAAGTAGAAAGTAACTTGTGAAAAATGTACTCCAATAGTAAAAAATAATTCTTATTTGTGCTTGTCTTGACTGCTGTGTATTTATATATTTGTATATCTGCGTCTACTTTATATACAGTCTATGGATGACGTCATGCACGCTGCGTCTACTTTATATACAGGCTATGGATGACGTCATGCACGCTGCGTCTACTTTATATAAGTCTATGGATGACGTCATGCATGCTGTGTCTATTTAATATACATACAGTCTATGGTTGCCACACATACTACTAGCACTAAAAGTACTATTTTTTTTTGTACCACTACGGCGCAGGTTTGCAATCTCTGAGTGCTTCTTGTTCTTTTTGTCAGTGTTTGCGTGTCGGATATGGAACACCCTGAGGGTGTGTCCGTTATTAAGATGTTAATTTATTCTTTCATTCAACATTTCCCTTGTCCTGTGGTGTGTTACTTTGCAGGCTACAGAACTACGATGCCACCTGTCGCCTGGCGCAGGAGATCGCTGAGAATCTTCATGAGAAGAGCAGACAGCTGAGCACAGGGGGAAACCCCGCCAAGGTGGGGATCCTTTTTATTTGTAAAGTGTTTTGTAACATTATGTTGCAGACTTGTTTTCTGGTAATTGCGAGTGCATGTTGTATTGTTTTAGCGTACGCAGGCCAAATTGCTTGTTACGTTCAATATATTTGTGTTCAAGGGCTCCAACCAGGGCTCCGAACCGATTTAAGGAACGAAAATGAAAACCGAAAAGAACAGAATTTTATGGAATTTTACGAGGAACAGAAACGGAACATTATAAATCCACAAAACCGGTTAAAATCTTTTTTTTTTTCGTTCTCTATACATTTTAACATATCCAATGCCTGGGAGACTATTTTCCGTCAACTTTCACTATCAGTCATCAAGCCCCATGCATCTGGGGCTCCATCTTATGGACAGATGAGGAAGTGAATGTAATGGCGTTTTAAACCCGGTTTTCACGTTAATACAGATGCACTGAAGGTTGAAAGTCCATCAAATATATTTCGTATAAACTATATCTAAACTTAACATTGCACAATATAAGGAACTTTAAGAACGAACAAAATTTTGTGTTCCGTACTGGTTCAGGACCGATATTTTGGTGGCGGAACGGTTCGGAGAACGAAAACGTTAAACATAGGCCAGCCTGAACCGTTCAGAACAAAACGTGTTAAAAATAATTTCGTTTTCAAGCCCTGGCTCCAACATAAGCTTTCAATATCTTCTCCAAAAGACATTTTTACATGCCCAATAATCGCTTAATACCATTATGTAATTAATGACGTACCTTGCAATTTTGAATTCCTGTAGCAATTCACTGCAAGTTGCATAATGTGTGAGTGTTTGTGTGTGTGAACGAATCAAATCATCTTTTGGCGCAGGCTGCAGTCTGATTGATCAGAATCAATAATAAGTTCAATAAAAAAATAAGTAGCAGGTAATGGCATTCTTAGTGGGTAGTACAAAGTTCCAGACAATGCATGTTAGACTACAGCACTATAAGGCTACAGGAAGTATAGCGCCGGTAGTCAGTCTACAAAGTAACATGTTCAATGTTGCCATTTGCCTGGATAGTTCAACAACAACACTGTGTGGGGAAAGAAACTGCTTTGTTTTTTTTTGTTTTTTTTTTTTAGTTAATTTTTTCCATCTTTTTTGGATAGGATTAGTCGGAAACTGGGTTAAAGAGATCGGGGATAGACATTGCCACCGAGGGGAGGAGATGTGTCTAACACAGCGTCCGCTATGCCGCCATTTATTCTCCCCTCGTCGGCTTGCCTTCTACCCCCAATATCTTTGATCCACTAATCCAACTTTACTAATATTTAGTGTTTTCAGAAATGTTCGATTAATATCAAATTTGTATGGACCAATAGTGGGTAGCGTAAATTTTCTTGACGATCAAATTTCCTGCCAGTTTTATTTTACAATGATTTAGATTAGTAGACTAATCGTTGTGCCTCTATTGAGAAGTGGTTGATATTGCACAAAATGAGATAAATGGCTGTGTCCGAAATCGCTATCCCCTACTCCCACTCACTTATCGTGCACTCAACAGCAACGGCCAAGATTTCGGACACTAGACTTGGCGCCGTCAAAATTATTTTACAATATAATTATAAAAAATATAATTATAAAATTCAACAATCATCACAGAAAGTCAAAAGTACTTAAATGTATAATTATTTGCGGTGGTCGGTCGCTATTTAGTACCGCAATGGCCTTTGTTTGAAGTTTAGGTCATTATTAAAACGTCTCGCAATGCATGATGGGTTATATTGCTTCGAGAATTCGGACACCCCTACAAAATGGCGTGCGCCCCATTGAGTGCACTATATGGGGGATAGGGAGCCATTTCGGACACAGCCTATGTTTATGTTTTTTAAGTTCTTGTCCTAATGTGTGGTCTCAGATCAACATGACACTGCGAGCATCACTGCAGAAACTCAAACAGAACATCTCCCAGCTCAAAGATGGGCTGCTGCGGGCTACGTCTTCCCGCCGACTGTATCCTTTCCAGACCACATACTATTATTATTACCTCCGACAAGGAGGTTATGTTCTTGACTCAAAATGTTATGGAGGTTCGGGGTCCACGTTGGCCGAGTGGTTATGGACACCGCACCTAACGCGACCCCATTCATGTTAGTGGCGCAGTGTCCGCAGTGTCGCAAGTTCGAATACACTCGTCGACTTGTCTGCAATGTCTATCCCCGATCTCTTCAACCCAGTTTCCGATTAATCCTATCCAATAAAGATGGAAAAAACGGCGCTGACGCCAGAAAAAATAACTTAATAAATAAATAAAAATAAAATAAATAAATAAATAAAAATGTTATGGACGCTCATCCAGCCCCATACAACTCTACTTCTATGGATTGACTGTCGTGGGATCAATTCCCGACTCCAGCATGGGTATGCTGTAGGTCTGCTTCCTCGTTCTCTCGCCCCCGTCTTCACAATAAGTCTGCGTCCCCCAAAAGAAAACGATAAAAAGGGGTCCGCGTTGGCCGAGTGGTTATGGACACCGCACCGCACCTAATGCGACCCCATTAATGTTAGTGGTGCGAGTTCGACTACGCTCGTCGACTTGTCTGGAATGTCTACCCCGGAAAAAAATAACTCAAGAAAAAAAAAAAAATGAAAACGATAAAAAAAAGTTTTCCCGCAAAATACAGGGGGCTGACATGTGTTCCGCGGGGTGTAACACACTTCCTATGTCTGTATAATGTCTGTCCCCGTGCAAAGTGATTGTAATGGACGAAAGTGGATGCATTTGTCACACAAAACACACAACAAAACATCAAAATCTGCTTACCGTTTTACACACGTATTGATGAAATCAGGGCTGTGAACCGGTTCAAAGAACGAAAACGGAAACCGAAAATGAATGGAAATTTACTGAATTTTACGAGGAGCGGAAACGGAAACGAAAAAAAATTTCTTCAACAGAAATGGAACATTAAGTTTAAAAGTTCACCAAATATATTTTGTATAAACTATATAAAAAAACGTAATATTTCACAAAATTAGGAACTTTAACAATGAACGAAATTGTTGTGTTCTGAACCGGTTCAGGACCGATATTTTGATGGCGGAACGGTTCTGAGAACGAAAATGTTAAAGATAGGCCTGGCTGAACTGTTCAGCATGTTTGAAATGTTTGAAAAATAATTTTGTTTTCAAGCCCTGGATGAAATACAAGCAAAATCTGACTTGAAGTTACTCACCCATGTGGGATGGCTGCTGAATTCCAACTTGCATTAGTACATAACAAGTATCAATCATGTGTTTGTGGGGCATAGATCCGCACCAGAGGGTTTTGGGTGTGAAATTGCACAACGCAAGATACGGCGGGGGTAAGGAAGTAAACCTGTACGTGTCCACAACTCTAAAATTGTAAACACTATAATCTAAAACACAGCTAAGCACAAGAAGATATATGCCATTACCGATAGGGTGGATTGTCCTAATGCGGGCCACTGCCTTATGTGAGACACCTAAGCTCCAGTGTCTCTGGCTCCCGAAACTAATGAATGTCAGTGAAACTATGCTGTTCAACACTACATTTCACTATGACACATTAGGCAACTGGCTGTCCCACTTTAGAAAGTTGCAAAAATGTCCCACATTAGGGCAATCCACCCTTTATAAAATAACTTTAAATAACATATATGACGCATGAACGATAGAATTAACTAACCATTGGACAATAGCAAGGCACCAGTGCAGAGCTATAGTACATGTGAGACATTTAAAATGCCATCCGTCTCCATTTTTCTCCCCATTGGTGGCGAGTTCCAGAGGTTGGGGTGGCTTTTGAAATGCTCTATATTCTAAAAACAGTTGGCTTAGAACACTGTTTTGTTAGCAATTTTGCCATTTTGACTTACACCTTAAACGTTGTTATTACATCACAATGTGATCTGGACATCCCGCACTCCGCCCGTGTCGTCGTTTGGGTGCAATGATGGTGTTCTTCCAATAGAGGGCAGCATGGTATCATAGTCACACCACTGTTCAGATTTCCTCTGTAGTCTGTACCGATTCATCATGGCTCTTTGATCATTCAATTGTTTTGCTAATTTGCAATAAATTATCATTATTATAATTATGACAACACCACCAACAAAAACACGTTCTAATAACCTGCTCCAGTCATTGCCCCTGGCCAAGGCACTGACTGGAGTTAGCCCCCAGGCACTGCACCGCGGCATTGCAGAAAAGCCAGAGACAGCATGCGAACCAGCGGTTCTGCTTGGCCTGTGGGACGCTCCCTCAAACCACTCTGCCACTGCGCGCTCCCCTTGTTTGTTTGTTTTTAATTTACTGTTTTTACCTTGGCTATAATGTTCACAGTTGCACTGGAGCATATTTCATTTGTATTAATGACAATTTTCTAGAGCACCAACCGATTAATTGATAATCGATTATTGAATTAATCGGCAGCGATTAATCGTTTCCTTGTTGGGTCTCTGTTTAAATGTGTTGAATATGTTGTTCAACGTTGGCAATATCAACAATGTTTCAGGTTAATAATCACTACAATTTTGTGCGCCGCAGTAGCTCAGTCTGTTAAGAGTGAGTACACTGCAAAGCACACAAATGCCATGTGTGTGGCATGCAGAATCTTGGGTTCGCATCACCTCTCTGACATCCATTGCCGCATGTCTCCTCCTCTTTCAGCCAATCCTGAATAAAGCTCCAAATGGGGCGCAAAAAAGGGGAATTCAGTGTTCTCCCTCTTTCTGTTCTGTCCCTTGACGAATAAAGAGCTTTACGCTAGAGGCTGGGTTCCTCATTTCACACCTACCTCTCCAGATTAATCGATTACCAAAATAATCTTTAGTTGCAGCTCTACAATTTTCCCCTCGGACAGTTCCATCTCTATCTCATCTCATCTCAATTTTCCACTGGTCTAATGTAAATCATTACAAAAACATGTATTTGGGAGTAATGGCAGCAATAACACAGGTGGAAAGAGTACTGAAAAATTGTAATTGAGTAAAAGTGTCTTTACTTTGCTTGAATTGTACTCGGAGTAAAAGTCAAATTACCCATCTCAAAATGTACTCGATTAAAAGTACAAAATTACTTCAATCAAAATGTAATGAGTAAAATGAGTAAAAGTTACTTTCAGTTATTTAATGCAAAAAAAGGCATGAGTCATGAATCAAATTCAGCATACGTTATTTTTTTTCTTTCATTTTTAAAATAATTTTCATGTGCGATGCGTGGACGATGTGTTGGTTCTGGCTCGCCAGGCTGCACAGTTTAACTTTCCGCCCAAATAATTTTTTTTTACCATCCACCAATATGTTTTGTAATCAGTAACGTGAGGGGACTCAAATGTAATGAGTTAAAAGTACTAAGGTAAAAATGTACTTAAGTAAAAGTAAAAATTCCACATTTAAAAAACTACTCAGAAAATCACAAATTACTCATGAAAAGTAATTACAGTAATGTGAGTACATGTAATTCATTACTTTCCACCACTGAGCAATAGTAGTAGTTTCCATATGTACACGTTAGCCAAAAGTTTTGTTTTAATAATACATTGCCCTGCAGGTCATTCAGTAAGCCTCATGAGTGTAACTGCAGCCCAGGACAGGCACCCGTATTCTGTATCTGTACCTCATCACCCACTGCAGAACCCTAGTATCTCCTAGCCTGGCAAGCCAGAACCAACGAGTCGCCCACCCATCGTGGTCCGGTGGGTCTGAACTATAGACTGTATATATTAAGTAGACGCAGCGTGCGTGATGGCATCCATAGACTGTATATAAAGTAGACGCAGCGTGCGTGACGTCATCCATAGACTGTATATAAAGTAGACGCAGCGTGCGTGACGTCATCCATAGACTGTATATAAAGTAGACGCAGCGTGCATGACGTCATCCCATTGCTGTGAACAAACTCGGGTTGTTCCGCCGACTGTCATTGTTGAAAGGAGAGATAGAGAGAGCTAGACAGTATATGAGAGAGAGAGAGACACCCCACACGCGACTTCTTCCGGTGGTACTGTCCGCTAGGGGCGCCAACGACAGTCAGAATGAATGGGATCCTAGGGAAGCTGAAATAAAAAATATTAATCTGACGCGCTTGTGAAATTATGACCCCCCCCCCCACCTCCCCTCACACAATTGACCTAAAAATCAATTAGGAGAGATCTTTAAATAGGTTAAAACAGGCTGCTAAGATTGGAATATTTGTATTGGAATTCCCATAGGCCTCGGTTTTCTGAGACTAGGCTCCACCAGCCTGAGGCCCATACCAACCCAGAAGTAGGCACGGACATCAAAACGAATGCGGTGTCCATTTTTATATACAGTCTATGGGATTCATTCTATAATCTATTAGTCATCGATTTAACCAACTAATGGTTGCAGCCCTGATCTCAGAGCAGTTCTCCTTAACGGCACATCTTCCAGAATGCAGTCTGAGGCTGACCGGAGACAGAATCTGGTGGATGACTTGCTGACCAGAGAGAAGCAGCTCAACGCCACGTTCCGAGGAGAAGTCCCACCGGACACTAGCAGGTACATCCCAATGGCCACCTTGAAGAGATCTGTCCTTTGTCATACCCATAAGGCCAACTCGCCAGCCAACTTTGTTATTATTAATGGGTGAACGATCCCCGTTATCCGCAGTGACGTCATGCCCTGTGGCCGCGACTCCCGTGCCTGCACCAAGCAATATAATCGTACTTAATCACCAACACCTACAGACAGATGGATGGAAAGTTCCTTACCTGGTTAGTGCACGAGGTGGTCAATGAGGCGTTTCCATGTAAAAATGTAATTGGTTAGGTCCAACAGCGTTAGCTTCCTACTAGCCTGGTGAGCCAGAACCAACGCATCAGCACGTGTCGCACTTCACTAGACGTTGTGCTATGCAACGTCTTGTGATGTGCAATGCGTGGGCAATGCGTTGGTTGAGCTACTACTATTTTTTTGTACCAATACGGCGCAGGTTTGCAATCTCTGAGTGCTTCTAGTTATCATTATTATTCTTTTTTGGTCAGTTGGTTAAATGGCTTGTGCTAATATGATGAATCCATTATTGGTTAGTTGTGGTTATTTTTTTAAGATTCGTTAAGGTGCTATGCTGGAGTGAAACTGGTGTGTGTGTCCGTGTGTCTGGGTCTGTCAGAGTATTATTAATAATATTGAAACACTTCAAATGGCCGCAAACTGAGTGCCTTGTGTGAGTAAATGCCAGTAGATAATAGTAGTAGATAATAATAGTAGAAATAATTTTGGGGCTGGCTTTAGCTCAGTTGGTCTAGCATCCGTTCCAACGACCGGAGGGCTGAAGATCGAAAGGTTGGTGGTTCAAATCTCTGCTCTGACAGTCTACATGCCAGAGTGTACTTGTAGGCAAGAGACTGTACCCCAAATCTGCTCCCATAGGTCGTGTTTAAGCATCCACCGCCATTCATGTGTGAATGGGAACAAAATATCTCGAGTTCTCCTCCCCTCGTCAGCAGTTCATTCCGCGGTGTCTACCCCCGATCGCTTCAGCCCTGTTTCTGATTAATCCTGTCTAATGAAGATGAAAAAAACGGCAGTGACGCAGGGAAAGAAAATCCCGATTAGGATTATCTAGAGTATTAAAAATCAAATTAGAAATAAAAATAAAAAATACATTTTCAAAATCTTTTAAGGTACTAAATAAAGTGGCCTAGTGGTCGAGCGTCCGCCTCTGGAGCAGGGCTCCGAACCGGTTCAAGGAACGAAAATGAAAACCGTAAAGAAACAGAATTTTGCGGAAATTTACAAGGAGCAGAAACGGAAACGAAAAAAGATTTCTTCAACTTTTTTCCAGAACAGAAACTGAACATTATGAAATCCACAAATCCGGTTAAAACGTTTTTGTTTTTTTTTGTTCTTCATATAGTTTAACATATCCTATGCCTGGGATACTATTTCCGGTTGTGCATCCATCCAAATTTCACTGTCACTCATCAAGCCCCATGGATCTGGGGCTCCATCTTGTGGACAGACGAGGAAGCGAATGTAAAGGCATTTTAAACCCGGTTTCACATTAATACAGTTGCAGTGAAGTTTGAAAGTCCACCAACTATTTTTGTATAAACTATAGCTGAATGTAACGTAGCACAATATAACAAACTTTAAGAACGAACAAAATGTTTGCGTTCCGAACCAGTTCAGGACCAATATTTTCATGGCGGAACGGTTCAGAGAACGAAAATGTTAAACATAGGCCTGCCTGAACCGTTCGGAATGGAGCGTTTTAAAAATACTTTAGTTTTCAAGCGCTGCTCTGGAGTAATCACACACACGTTGCGAAGTTCTAGCCATCCCATTCATGTGAGCCTACCCAAGCCAGAAGACTATGTCTATTTTGGTCCAATTAAAATAATGAATCTTCACTTTATTGGATTGGTGGGTGGGGGCTGGCTCCTCGCTTTGAGGATAAGTCACCGGTCAGTAGGCTTGGGGCGTCCGGTATGAGGCCTGCACCTTGACCCACCCCCGCCTCGTCTCCCCTACAGCATCAATTGTGGCATTCATGTGCAATTCATTTTCATTAGCGCCCGCTCCGCACCAACGGTCACCTGTTTGGCAACTTCCGACATGTGCACGCAGACACACACCGGCACTTAACGCACACACAAGCTAAGACACTCTTTCCCCCGCCGAACACAGAAACAGTGGGAGCCGGGCTAGGCTTAACTCTGTGTATAGTTTCTCGCTTCTTCCTTCGGGAGGTGTTGACCGCACACGCACCGGTGTCACCGTCGATATCCTCTTCATCCGGTGATTTCTTTATCAACGTGACTGGTCAGGAAACACGGTCTTGTAGGCCTTGCCGACTGACCCCCGGCCAGACGGTTGTTTATCTGGACAGGAAGGGGAATTTTGTTGCTGTTTTTCGTCACGATCACGGCGTCTTGACCCTAGAACTGCAGCAAGTAATTACCTCAGAGATAGTTAAGTGAAATTTAAGTTGCACAAAATGTTAGGTCACAATTCGATTCACAATTAATTTCAATTTTTTAAATACATACATGTATTTTTGGACTGTTGCTTTAATATAACTACTGTGCCATAGACCAAACAGCCCCATGTAACTGTGTTTGTGTATGTGTAAGAGGGTCACACAGAGAGAAAAGTCAACAATATAAAAGTATCTATTTAAGAGAAAAATTATCTGAGTTTGAAAAAAAACAGATTTGCATTTATATAGCACTTTTCTACCACATGGTACTCAAAACGCTTTACGGTGACCTCTCAATCACACATTCACACGCCAATGGCGGCTGCTGCCATACATGGCGCTCGCCACGACCCATTGGGAGCAATTTGGGGTTCTGTCAGAGACAGGATTCGAACTATATCAACCTTTTGGTTTTCAACCCTCCAGCCATTGGAACGGCCGCTCTACTACCAACCGAGCTACATTCAAATTCAAGTCAACACTACTGCTTTTAGATGCCTTACATGCATACGACATAACCATGGCAGGGGTTTGGGTGAAATACCTCTATCTGACCTCTATGAAGAGAGACAGCCTATAGTGCCGCCTAGCTGTATAAAGTACAAAGTTAAAAAATGAAATTATAATTATATAAAATGCACCTTTCGAGTTTTTCCAATGTTTGAATAAATTGTTAAAAATCTAGCCTAACTTACTTCACTTAAGGTTCATAAATCGCACTGCCAAACATTGAAATCTGTTGGCATTACCGCCCCCTACTGGCTCATTCACACTATGCATATCTCTACCACCTACCATCATTACCGCCCCCTACTGGCTCATTCACACTATACATATCCCTACCACCTACCATCATTCCCGCCCCCTACTGGCTCATTCACACTATACATATCCCTACCACCTACCATCATTACCGCCCCCTACTGGCTCATTCACACTATACATATCCCTACCACCTACCATCATTACCGCCCCCTACTGGCTCATTCACACTATACATATCCCTACCACCTACCGTCATTACTGCC
>OMKY01128088.1:0-15057 GCA_900302395.1 Bregmaceros cantori | reverse complement strand
CCTCTTTGGGTCTTTTTTCAGGTTTGTTCCTATGATACAACTTGACTTAAAATATTTTATCAATTAGGGGTGTACCGATCACCTTTCTTTGCTCCCGATCCGATTCCGAAAGGATCGGCCGATCCCGATCTCCGGTGCAGAGTCCCGATCCCCGATAAGAGTCCCTATACGGAGTATACCGATGCTGTAAAAATTGGTAGTACCCAACCTATTTGGCACAATTGTCAATTTCAATAATAGTCAAAGTAATAAACAATCATTTGGCATGCTCCCCGACTTATTTACCGATCCTGATCAGGACAAAATCACGAGTCCCGATCCTTGGAAAAAAGTCGGATCGGCCTGGAGGATCGGATCGGTGCACCACTAATATCAATTATCATTTTTATAAATTCTTTGATACAAACGGCAGCTGTTCAAATAATATAATAATAGTAATAATAATAATGTCAGAATTCACCCTGAATTTAATTCAGAGTAGATGAATGAAATGATTTGATTCTCTAATCCTGATTTCTCAAGAAAGTAATCCCTCCATAACACTGTGAAATAAATACTCAAAGCTGCAAAGCTCATGTCCCATTATGATGATTAAAGGGTTCTCATAGCTCTCATGAGCACTCTCTTTGGAGAGCACGTAGCAACATAGTGAAAGCGTACTATATAGACAGGCTCTTTATCACCCTTGCTACACAACACCGGCCACAAATTGGCTGCAAGCCCAGTTTAAATTAAATGAATCATAATGTCCTTATATGGTGAACGTACTGTAGTGTAGACAATGGAATTCTCTCCATTGGATGTAGCGGAAGCAGTGTGATAGTGTTAAGCCCCTTCAGTGTCAACTGTTTTCCAACACATTGGTACTGAGGTTCCACAACATATTCTGCACAAAAGAAATTAAAACGGGGATGAAGAAAAACATGGCTCTACAAAGCCAATAACTCTTGCTATGGACAAAGATGGATGAAAGCACCTCCGGAACCAGGTGAAAACTGAAATTACACTGAAATGAAATGAGATCAATAGAGTTGAGCACTTTTATTTCTCTTTATGTACAAAAATGTGGTCCAGCACACTAAAACAAAAATGACAGACTCATTA
Source organism: Bregmaceros cantori (assembly GCA_900302395.1). Classification (NCBI taxonomy): domain Eukaryota; kingdom Metazoa; phylum Chordata; class Actinopteri; order Gadiformes; family Bregmacerotidae; genus Bregmaceros; species Bregmaceros cantori. Next base: position 13,953 of record OMKY01128088.1, on the reverse strand, counting down.
AGTCGCACGCACCCACTTGACGCAGAAGTGGGTTATCTTGGCTTGACGAAGGACCAGTTCTTAGTTTTAAAGGGATGTCATCTGGATTCATGATTGGTTGGCTGTGTCACGTGACCCCATGGTTAGGCCCTGCTCTCGCATTAGTGTTCCACAGCAGGATGTCATGCGAGTTTTGCTGCCTCACTCCTTTGGCAGCATCCACACTCTGCAAGATGGCGTCCCCTCGGGTGAATGTAGCTCAATTGGTAGAGCGGCCGTTCCGTCGACCTGGCTCCGACAGTTCTACGGAAAGACACTAATCCCGAAATCTCCCAATGGGTTGTGACGAATGCCTTGCAAGCCATTATTGCTGCTATTGATATGTGAAAGTTCTGTGTAAAGCGCTTTGAGTACCACTCGGTAGCCCCATTTACATGGTACCAAAAAGCCTAAATATAATTCGCTTATAGGTGGATCCGCTTCAAAAGTGCTCATGTATACACCTCCAGATCCGCTTCAAGTGGATCGGAATACATTTTGAAGCGGAATACATTTATGCCTTGTCGGGTCCGGACGCTTTAGCTCTCCCCACTTGGAGTTGCGTGGCAGCGATGAGCTGGCGTCCGCACTCCTGTCCGCGACGCCCACGTGGGCGTAGCAGCACGGCCACCACGGTGAGCCAGAGCCAGCCCTTCCATGATAGGCTACGCCATCGGCAGGCAGCGTGGCGATGGCGTACTGCGTCCGAGCCAACTCCGGAGGCGAGTGCCGCGACAAAGAAGCGTTCACAGTTTATTCCGATCCAAAATACTCTGACCCTGTAAACGTGGAGTAAATATAGATCCGATTGGTAAGTGTCCATGTATAGAGGTGAAGCGGAATATATTTGATTCGCCTAATTTTATTTTTTTATTCAGATCCAAAAAAGTGTCCATGTAAAGGGGGCAAGTGTCAGAGACGCGCTATATACATCCATATATTATTGTTATTATTACCATGTGTCCATACTTGGCATCACCTCTGGTTCCTACAGTAGCGTAGCACCACTCTGCTAGATGCCTATTGGTAGCACAACACCCCCTTCTGGTAGGAGGTTCCGGTCAGACTGGCCCCCAATCAGAACAAAAAACCTTACATTATAAAAAAGTTTCTACTCCACCGCCATACTGCTGAATGCCACTCAGCAGGCTAACCTCCTGCCCTCGAATGCTACACTAATAATACCTCCGAGATCTCATGTTGCTATGTGTCAGAGTTCTCCTCCGATGGTTCAGGCTCCGCCCCCCAAATCTGGACACGCCCCTCCATGGCGGTGAGGAGACAGGTCTCGGTGGGGTGGAAAGACAGCGACTGGACCACCGCTTTCCCCACAGGCAGCTTCAGCGTCAGTGAACCCTAGTGGTAGGAATTGGAATTTAGAATACACCCTAGCTTGATCGTTAACCACTTTAATGCCAACCAATGCCATAAATAAAAAGGCACAGTTGAATTAATTCATCATCGCTGTTCAGATTTACAAATATGACGGATTATGGAATTATACACTTTATGGTAGTGGCTGCATGAGAAAAGAGAAAGTGGGAAATTATAGGAACGATTTGAAAGCCGTGACGGCAGGGCAGCAAACGCACATGACCTAAGGCTTCGAACCGGTTCAAGGAACGAAAACCGAAAACAAATTTTATGGAATTTTTATGAGGAGCAGAAACGACAACTCTTCTGGAACAGAAACAAAACATTATGAAATCCACAACCGTTTAAAAACGTTTTTTTTTCCATTCTCCATATATTTTAACATATCCTTTGTCTGGGAGACTATTTCCGTCCACGTTCACTGTCAGTCATCGAGCCCCATGTATCTGGGGCTCCATCTTGTGGACAGATGAGAAAGTGAATGTAATGGCATTTTAAACCCGGTTTCACGTTAATACAGTTGCACTGAAGTTTGAAAGTCCACCAACTATATTTTGTTTAAGTGTATATGTGCATATCTAAACTTAACATTGCACAAAATAAGGAAAAAAATGTTACGTTCCGAACCGGTTCAGGATATTTTGGTGGCGTAACGGTTCCGAGAACGAAAACGTTAAAGATAGGCCTGACTGAACCGTTCGAAACGGAACGTTTTAAAAATAATTTCATTTTCAACCCGTGGTTCCAAGGGAAATTTGTTTTGGACACAGCCACATTACACACAAAGCATGATGCTCCAGCCTGGCCTGTACTATACAAGACTCCTTCTGACAATTCCTACAGCAAGCGTGGCCCTACAAGATTTATGGGGTTTATCGATGCCTCGATCACGTTTAGGGGATATCCCTTTAGCACTCAGCGACGACTGCATACTCCTAGTTTCCCCTAGGGGATGGATAACGTGTCTTTGCCTGACCTCCACCAGGTCCCAGCAGTAGACGTGTCCATCCTCTGAGCAGCTGAGGACGTGGGTGTCCTTACTGGAGAGACAGCAGTCCAGTTTGTAGCCCTTCATCTTATGGCCCGTGTACCTTAGGTGAAAAAACGTGTTTCCTTATCATTAACAGCAAACAATATTGTTCCGGTCATCGGTATGTGCATGTCTGTAGGGCTGCAACTAACGATTATTTTGATAATCGATTAATCAGTAATTTTTACTAGCGATTAATCGATTAATCGGTTCATTTTTCCCTTAAAATCGGAACGATTATTAGCAATAATTATGATTAAGAAACATTATTAAAAGTTTGCAATATTAATATTAAAAACTTTCTGCTGTTTCGCTATCTACATTTTATAGTAATGGCATGAAAGAGCCTACTCTTACAGGCTAAATTTAACATATTGGGCTTTCACGCAAGCGTACATGTTGTCTTTATTATATTGGGGCCTTGACACTGGAAAAAATTGCATTGAGATCAACATATATCCAACATGTTTGAGCAAAGGCCAAACCAGGAAACGATTAATCGCTGCCGATTAATCAATTATCAAATTAGTTGCCGATTATTTCAATAATCGATTATCATTGATTAATCGGTTGCAGCTCTACATGTCCGTCTTGTTTGTTTATGATGCATATGTGCACTTAGCCCAAGACAAATTTCCTTCGGGACAATAAAGGATCATCTCATCTCTCACATTCCTGACTGTGAAGATGGCGCTTCTTGAGACGCGTTCTAAATATAATAACAAATGTCCTGGGAAGATATACTTTTTAAGTTATTTTTTGGCCGCAAGAGCTGTTCTTCATTCTTTCTTGAAAGAGATAGTGACAAGATTAAATTGGAAACTGGGATGAAGAGTAAGGGAAGACATTGCAGAAAAGCCAGACAGGGGACTTGAAGTGAAGCTAAGCTTTGTTATCAAAGTACTACTGCTGTATTATCAAATCTCTTATGACGGGGGAAGAACATATTTCAGTATGAATTGTTGGTGCCATTTGCCTTGACGAAATATGTTTTAATTCGTTATTTCATAGACAAGAGAGATGAGGTCAAGTCCCTCAATCAAGTCTCAAGTCTTCTTGGGCAAGTCAAGACATCATTAACATGCTGCAATTTTAGCTCCAGAATCTGATTTTAATAAAATCAAAAGCAAGCAATACGTTTGCATTTATGATATAATTGTTTGTTTTTTGCTACTTTATTAAAATCCAATTCTAGAGCTAAAGTTACAGCATGTTAATGATGACTTGACTTGGAGTTTACTTGGGACTTGACTTGCCCAAGAAGAGTTGAGACTAGATACTTGGTCGCATCTCTGCAAGAAACCAAAGCGTGACTATGTAATAATTTTGAAATGATTCCAGAAACGTCTGTCTTCTATCTATCTTGTTTGTTTGTTCCATGCACAACCACCACAACACTCCACTGAGTGCTCTTAAATTGGAGGGTGACTTTGCATAGGCGGCTCTGTGCAAAGTTACACGCCGCTGGGGGCCGAGTGGGTGGAGAGCACGTCCCCCAGACCATAGGCCAAGCAGTACCGCAGGTTCAAATTCCCTGTCCGGCTTTTCTGCAATGTATTTTTTGCCGATTTAATCCCAGTCACTATCTCTCTCAAAAAAGAATGAAAAACGCAAAACAAAAAAAATAACTTGGAAAAACAAAAAGTTGCACGCCGCTAGGACAGATCATACTGAAGATATGCGTTAAACTAATATTCACTCACAGCATTTTGCCTTTTGTCGCCATGAAATACATCCTCCTGATTTCAACTCATTTCACCCACTTCCACATCACAGTAGTAGATACCAAACTATCTCACACACTTTCTATGGGCTCCGTTAATAGTTGGTTTATACATTTAAAGCATAGAGCACTCATATCCCGGCCCTACTCACTCTCCCAGCATCTCTCCGGTGGTGCGGTCCAGCAGCCGGACAGTGGAGTCCAGACTGGAGGTCAAGGTGCACTGACCGTCTTGGCTGAAGCATACGCAGGTAATGGGGCCTAAATGAGCATGATGAGCACACACACACACAAACACACACACACACACAAAATGGTAATGAGCATTAATAGGTGTGTTGGAACCACCAAAAACCTTAAATGACACCGTGTTTGCATTTGGGACCAGACCGATCAACACACCAACGCTGTGAGATCATCCATCTTTAAAATGAAAGATTCAGAAACATCTCTAACTAGAAGATTGCAAATCTGTGCCGTAGTGGTACAAAAACATAATACTGTTAGTGCTAGCAGTATGTGTGGCAGCCCATTATCAATCCAAGTGTTCGTAGAGTAGCGCGATTGCTATTGACACCACCGGGCACATGCCAACTACATTTCCCAGCGGCCCCTGGACCCAGAAGTCTAGTCACGTGACTGCACAGCGATCTATCGGTAAGTTGGTGATTAAATATTATGTTACTTATAGGCTACAGAAAGGCACCAAAACCACTTCTTTCTTTTGTAATTTCCAACAACTCTGCAAAAATTTCATCCAGATCCGTGTATAATTTTTTCAGTTATGGAGGGGACAAACCAACGCGGCTAATTATTATTACTGACAAGAAGGGTTATTTTAGTTTCTCACTATTAATGAAGTCCACATGAAGCTGTCCCATACGGAGATCATAGCAGCGGACCCTGCCATCCACGGACCTGCCAGACACACACACACAAATGCAAGGCTTTACAGTTGTACCTAAAACTAAAGTCATGCATCATCTGTAGAAGTCATCTGTAGACAATTTGCAAGACCTTGCGAAAGACATAGAAAAGCATCACCATCCACCTCCCCAATCACGAGTCAACAACCCAAAATGTTCAAAGACGTAAATAGGAAATCTGTCTGGAGGTGCAGAAACTGAAAAGCGTTAAAATTATGTCAAAACCGGTAACTACACATCAGCTATATTAGAATAATGAGCATCCATGATGAAATGCTTATTTGGCCTGGAGGCCGGAGAGAATGACACACCACACAACTACTCTGCTTTGAGTATTTTACAGTGTTAATGTTTTGTGTATTGTTGCATTGAAAAGAAATCTCTGAATTTTGAGGATTTGATAACACCAAAAATGTATTCTGACATTCTGGTGAAAATAAAATGCTGTCCTCATCTAACCTCAGTAATCCTCTTCTAAACACAACGATGATAACAACAACAACAACAACAACAATAATAATAATAATAATGCAATTATTCATCAGCAATCTTTTCACATTTTTTTTGCAATTTCAGTGCACTATTTCTTTTTCATACACCTGCAACACATTTTATAACAGTTTATAAATTTGCCCTATCTAACATCGTCCAGTTGCAGAAACCCACCCAGTCAGCACCTCGTGCTGCGCCACCTTCAGGCTGCTGATGCCGTCGCGGGCCTCATCCATCACCTGGATGGGGTCAAATTTGCGGGAGCGTGTGTCCCAGCAGCGCACTGTGCCATCTATAGAACCTGTTGACCAGAAGTACAGCTGAGCGATACGGCCTTAAGTGTATATCAAGGTATAACGTGCATTTCCCCTCGGTATTGGTATTTTTGTAACTGTATGTAATAATGAATTGACCGACATATGCCTCTCAGTGTCAAGATAGAGATCTGATGCCTCTTGTGAGGAAGGTCTGTTATTACACATCGGTGAAAGACACTTTAACGCCCACAAGAGGGCAGTAAGGGAGGAGAATAGAAGGGGGAAAATATAAAATGGACACCGTGTTCGTTGTGATGTCTGTGCCTACTTCCGAGTTGGTATGGGGGGAGCCTAGTCTCATAAAACCGAGCCCTATGGTAATTCAAATACAAATGTTCCAATCTTAGCAGCCTGTTTTAACCTATTTAAAAGATCTTTACTAATTGATTTTTTAATGTATATTGCCAGGATAATTATCAGTTAATTGTGTGAGGTGGGTCATACACATACATGTACAGTGAATTTCTTGCTCCAGATTTAACCCATCCCTGAGGAGCAGTGGGCAGCCATGTGCACAGCACCCCCGGGGCCAACTCCAGATTGTGAGCTAGTGCCTTGGCCAGGGGCACTGACTGGAGCAGGTTAACTAGAACAAGTTTTTGGTAGTGGGAGAAACCAGAGTGCCCGGAGGAAACCCCCGCAGACACATCGTCATGTTGTTGAGGGTTGAGGCTAACTGAGATTCGGCATCTCCTCCCCACTCCCCGTGATAGGACATTGCAGATCCAAACCGGTCCTTGGGCAGAAAACGTTGGGGACCCCTGATCTATACTAAGAGCTCTCTGGACTAGAAATTAAAACTTCATCAAAAGAGGGCAGCAGATATCCACTCATCTTCCGTCAAGCGATGAAAATATGAATTGAAAAAAATGGAAAGATTTTTGGACATGGGCTGAAAATGTAACCGTATATAACTCTTCCCAAATGTAATGGTGCCGACCTCAATCATCCTATCCGTCTATTTCATCTCCGCTTATTACAAGTTGAGCAGATTTATCACCATGCTTATGGGAGATTGGAAGTGGAGTATTCACCAATGTGTTTTTCCATCAATCCAACTTTATCGGTGGCATTTAGAGTCAAGCAGGGAGGCATTGGCTACCTTTTAATAGCATCACTCGATCAAGAGTGGAAGCCTGGTTTCCCAGTCCAGAGGCGGACACTCAACCGCCAAGCCATCAGGTCTGGTTGGCATAGTTCTCTCTTCAATAGCAAGTATAATGTGTGAACAATAAGGACACTGACAGTATCTGATGAATTACATCTTCCATTAAACTCACATTGAGACATGAAATGTGAGTGAAAAACAGACATATACTGACCTGATAAGATTACTGTGGCCTCCTCATTGAACTGAACACAGTTGACTTTCTGAAATAGGAGACAAAAAGAGCACAAAAAAACGTTTAAAAAAAAATACATGTGTGCTGCGCAGTTAGTTCAATAGGATAGGCAGAGCGCTGCAAAGCACAACCACGCCTCACCATGCCCCACCCCCACAACAACTTTCCTGCTTTCCATCTTTCTTTTCAGATTGTGAATGGACCACAATTTGTAGTGACTGTTGTTCAAGACCCACCTCACAGTACCGCAAGAAATTATTTGGAGAATCAGTTCACAAACCTACGCCTAGGAGCACCAAGTAAAGCTATATAGACCCTTTCCACTGCCTCGGTTTAGCTCTACTCTACTCTATGCCACTTTTCTACTGGCATGTTACCAGGTACTTTTTCAGGACCCGATCTGCTCAGGTTCCAAGCCGGCCATAACCGGACACACACAATGCCGATCGCCTGCTGGCTACCGATTGGTCGTCAGGGACAAGCCACCTCCACAGTATTGATACTGTTAGCAGCGTAATTTCTAAACTATATTTATTACAAATTCAAAGCCTTCCCAGTGGAAAACTGGAATTGCACATGCTCTACACAGTACAAATAAGTCAGTATATCACATTAGCTAACTGAATGTATAATTTATAAAGTAGTTAGAATTGTGTGTGTAGTCAATTCATTGATAGCAAGATGGTCATCAGAGAGGGTAAACAAAACAAAAAAAGAGATGCTGACCCCAGCATGACCCCTGAGCTTGCGAGACACCTGTCCCGTGGCGACGTCCCAGAGGATGACCGTCTTGTCGGAGCTACAGGAGCACAGCTGGCTGTTGTCATAGGAACTGCAGAGATGGACACAACATACATTTCAGGCACTTGTAGTCCAGAACATCCAAATAACTTGCCTGCAGCTATCCGATATTTTAAATTGTGTATTTTCCCAGCCAGACCACTGGTCTAGTATTAGTATAGAGGTTTGACTGATTTAATTGACAGTTATGAAATTGCAGTTGCTACTGGGTTAAGGGTTAAGAAAAAAAGAAATGATGGATATGCAAGAGAAAGTAAGAAATTTCACTTAGTAATATCTAGATCATCAACATGTTTACATTACATTACATGTTTGTACATTACATGATGCCTTGAATTACATTGACCAGGCCGAAAAATCTGTCTATGGACGATGAAAGTATTTTTAAAAAACTTTTGGCACATTTTTATGTTATCGTTTCAGACGAGCCACTCGATACCCATCGGCGTCGAGGACTTCGTATCCGTGGCCGCTGTAGGTCTTGAGGAGAGTCCCTCTGGCCACACTCCACAGCTTCAGAGACTTGTCACTTCCACAGGACAGCAAGTAGTTCCCGTCAGCTGGCAAAAAGGGGGACGCGAACAGCAAACTGATGAACACCAGAGTCCGGTGAAGCAAGTTTCATTGGCTGTGTCCGAAATCGCTCCCTATCCCCTACTCCGTACCCCCTTTTCCCTACCCTGCATATAGTGCCTTTACTTATAGTGCATTTAACAGCAATGGCTGAGATTTCGGACACTAGATTTGGCGCCGTCAAAATTATTATTAAATATAATTAAAACATATATATATAATTATAAAATTCAACAATCATCAGAAAAAGTCAAAAGTACTTCCATTTATAAATATTTGCCGCAGTTGGTCGCTATTTACTCACTCTGCCGTGCCAAGTTTAGGTCATTTTTAAAACGTCTCGCAATGCATTATGGGTTAAATAGCTTCGTCTAGGGTACATCCGATGCTCACTTACTTTTTGCGGTGCATTGTGGGATACTTTCAGTGCACTATAGAGGGTACATGGAGAATTCGGACACCCCTACAAAATGGTGTGCGCCCCATATAGTGCACTATATGGGGAATGGGGAGCGATTTCGGCCATAGATTTCGGATGCTCAGCACACGAACATAGTAAGAAACACAGGAAACACCAAGATATTGTTGTGACGATAACTGCCGAGTGTCTTGGAATTTTCCTCACAATTAATTGCTGCAGTGACACCTTTTATAAAACCCTGGCCGGCCTGCAAAGAGCCGACACCTGTCCCAATATTGGAACTATGGTTATACACGGGTACGATATAAGACTACGAGTCAGTAAAGTCAACTGAGGTGTCCTGCAGTACTCAGTGTCCAGCCCTCCTCTCTAGAAACCAAACCCTTCATATAACCCATAAACCTGAATATCTCAGGAGATTCTGAGTGTAGAAACAGCTTTACAATTCCTTATTTGTGTATATAGTCTAGGTGTAGAGGCATCATGTTTTCTGTACACCTACAGATAACCCTACAATTATATTGTGCGCCATTCTTATTTCTTACCATAATTTGGCCAAAATGGCTTGACAATTTGCACCTACCATTGAAGCGTACTGCCCTCACTGCCCCCTGCTGGCACTCGATGGTTCTGAGCAGGTGCCGGGGAAGCTGTGGGGCCTGCGGCTTGGGAAGTGGGAATGCCATGTTCTAGAAGATTCAGCCAAAGTAACGCAACCATGAGATGACCGTGTAACAAATTGAACAAAGTCACCGTTTCTACCAAGCCAATATATATTCATTCTCTATATATTTTAACATATCCTATGTCTGGGAGACTATTTTCGGTTGTGCATCATCTAACTAACCTTAGTGTCAATCGTCAAGCCCCATACATCTGTACTGGGGCTCCATCTTGTGACAGACGAGGAAGCAAGTGTAATAGCGTTTTCAAGTCGTTTTTCATGATAGTACAGTTCACTGAAGTTTGAAAGTCTAATAAATATTTTTCGTATGAACAATAACTAAACTTAACATTGCACAATAGGAGGAACTTTAAGAACGAACAAAATGTTTGCGTTCTGAACCGGTTCAGGATCAATAAACGGTAAACATAGGCCTGCCTGAACCATTCGGAACAGAACGTTTTAAAAATAATTTTCTTTTCAAGCCCTGGTTATATGCAAGTTTTGTTGCCACATCGGTGCTCCATCACTATCAGTGAAATTCACCCTCTTGTAAGCTCATTTTAAATATCCTCTGAACAAAATAAGTGAATAACCCAATTTTAAATGATAACGAAAACAACATTAAAATACTGTGATGATGGGGCGCCCCCACATGGAGGAGAGGAGGGGGGGCGTACGTCTGGATGTGGTCAACCAGAGGCCAAGCCTGGCTACTTGCCAAGTGTCATCCGGATCGTATTTAAACAGCGCCGTCAGCGACACCTCAGTCACTAAGGGTTTCGTACCCAGCATGCCCTGCGGCACCATTTACTACAGGGCAATTCAACTGGCGGGCCGCGGGCCAAATCCGGCCCGCCAATCAAAATGTTTTTGGCAATCCTGAAAAATAAATAAATAAATATTTTTTGGGGAGGGTCAAACATGTTGACAAAGATGCTGTCATTTACTACAATACCTCTTACCACAAGCTTGCCAAGCACATTCTTGGGCCACACTCTCTCATCAGCCACAGCGTCATGAGGGCATTGCTGCTGTGTGCAGAGCTTTCCTGGAGAAAAGCAAAGAATGATCATGATGGCAGGACGTCTGAGGACGGACGCAGAGTACAAAAGACAAGGGACCCTGACGTATTGGTAATTTGCCTTAGAAGTATGGGTGGACAGTAATTCAATGCCAGATCGAATCGTGTCCAACACTTCCACAATATGATAAAATTATGAACTAGCTAGTGTTTTTTTTTTTATATTATCTTTGTAGGGGCCGTGTTTGGGTCTCGGGTGACACAATTAGATGCTTTTTCGCTGTTTGCTGGCTGTTTAAAAATTACAGATGACACTGTATTTAACAGTACTGTATGTTAGAGCGCATTAGAGCTGCAACAGAGAGAGAGAGAGAGAGAGAGAGAGAGAGAGAGAGAGAGAGAGAGAGAGAGAGAGATGTACTTCTCATCACACTTGACTTAACGATAGTGCTATTCACTGCAGCTAAGGCCGATTCGAATCAAGCGCTCATAATTAAAAAAAAACTATGAAAAATACAAATGGCAGCGTATAAAACTGCGACTATTTGTGCATCTTAGATTATCATTTACCTAGTTGTTATTTAAAAACATTGTTCTGCGTATAATGTCGTTTAGAATGGTCGAACTGCATGTGATGTCATTATTATAGTATTTGTATTAAAATTACAAGAAAATGATTAATAAACAAGATGAATGAAAGAAAGAATACCTTAGTTCATTTGGGACACGTTTTGTATCCGTTGATGCCATAGACAATCACTTCCGCTGCGTGAGAACCCGTCCCTATCACAATAAAAGCTCGGAGAACTTCATTTCGTTATTCACCTTTCTGGCTGTTGGTCAATTTCACCGATGTGTGGGTATTTATCTTTTTTTCGTGCAAACGAGTATATCATTTAACGAGGTGTTTGATAGACTTGGGTTTATTTATATTATATATTTAAAAAAATATATATATATTATTTTTTATTATTGTTTTTACCACTCTCCTAAATTTCCAGTCAACTATTTCGGTGCAAAACACGAGCCAAAACATATGCTGGCCACAGGTCAAAAGACATTTTTTAGAATAAAAATGCAACTAAAAGTAGTGATCCGTGCCGTTCATCTAGTGGGCGTTCACACATCAATGCAAATGTCGTGTCACAGAAAAGGTATGACATTGCCTTATTTATGTTGTGTTTATTCTCTCCACTGGCAATAACGTACGTTTCCGTGTGCGCCGTGTGTGTGAGTCGTTGGGTGATGTACTCATGCGCCGACAGCAGGTGGCAACCTTGTAGTTCGAAAAAATCTGTCCTTATTTTTGAATCTCTCTCTCTCTCTCTCTTTCTCTCTCTCTCTCTCTCTCTCTCTCTCTCTCTCTCTCTCTCTCTCTCTCTCTCTCCCTCAAATAAAATAAAATATGGCTTTATTGGCATGGTAATGAGCATCATACATTGCCAAAGCACACAAACAGTATAACAAATATATAAACAAAAAGTCAACACACTAAAAGAACTATATAAAGCGTATATACATAAAACTGCACACACTGTATAGTGTCTGTAATATACAAGAAATACGTCTTCATATCAACGAGAATGAGGGTTAATCTCTCTCCTGTCCACTAGTTGTCCCTCAGTCGTTTACAGTCTGACACATTGTGCTGCAATTAATGCACATTCACTTTTCACTCTTAGGAGATATTGCACTGCTGCCTCGTTATATCTATTGCTATAAGACACTCTCCACCTCCCCCCTCTCTCCCTCTATATTTGTCTCTCTCACATTGACATGTTTCGTTAGTAAAATGTTCAGCTTGTTTAAAGAAATGAGAGCAAATAGCCCAAATTGACAAATGCTTTGTTAGTAGCACGTTCAGCTTGTTTTTAGTTTTGCCCACACATGTGTAAATATATTTAGCATTAAAACCCAAATGTTTTAATTAGCTGCAGGTTTGCTTTAAAAAAAAAAACTGAGTGCCAATAGTTCACATTCAATAATGTATATCACGTCCAATATGCATGCTCGGTGAAATTACCCTGCCATAGTTACATGAATAAGTTCTGTTAATGTCAGGAAACTGAAGTAACGCATCAAAAATTAGGCCAAACGGCAGTTACGCTTACGCTAATATGAACACGCCATGTTCATATTACAGATGTATTATACGGCCAAATAAGTGCTCATAATCTATCGATGCAGCAGCTCGAGTTTAATAAGAAGTCATGTTTATAATTGTGACAATTGCAATTGTAGCGGCTTGTGAGTCTAGGCGCACATTGGCCGTTTGTCATGCAAATGGACCTTTGAGGCAGTTGATACCCCAGGGCTTAGGCATGGGCCGACGCCTGTCTGAATCAATACCCAAAAGTGCCGGAGGGGGGCCAGCAGCATGGTAAGACACAATAACACTTGTATGACCCAAGTATCCACAACAATGACACATATAATTAATGTATTATTATTAATCTATTCGTGTGCTGCACTTGTGAATTGTATAACACTGCAGGGGGTTTTAGAAAATTAACAAATGCGTGCAGCATGGTCACAAAATAAATGAAGATCATGGTATGACAAAAAGGCTTAAGGGGTAGGCACGTCAAAAGCACTTGGGAAACAGTGGTTTAAGGCCCCCGCAAAAAATTCTGTCACTGCGTATTTTTTTCCCCTTCAAAACCTGGCCTGGTCTTGGTTAAAATGCCCGGCCTGAAAAATGTCCCCTGTTCATCCATGTCTACAGGGGCCACATCGCCGTTATTGACGAACATGTAGCCAAAGCCTAATTACCAACTCATTTTGAACATGTTGGTCAGTGGTTGTGTTCCATATATCGTCGGTGCTGTTATCGTTTGACGTAATATTGACGGCTTTATTTGGGGAAAAATACGTTTACTATGTTTGGCTGCTCTCTACTGGCGATAGCGGGCTTCTGCAATAGAAGCCCTTATATTGCAGAAGCCCACTATCGCCCCAGTGACCTCACGGGTGGGCGGCGGCCATTACGGATCCAACGCGCTGTGTTTACGCTCTCACTGCGTGCCCAGGGCGACACGGTTCGAGAGATAAATTGCTGTCTGTTGTTAAAATGTGTAAAATATAAATAACAAAAAATTGTGGTGATCCACAATTAATAGAATTATCGAGCTATATACAGGATTTCATCACGTGTGGTTTTGGCTGATGTAATGGACCACATGTGTCACTTGTGACTGGCGATTGTGACATTATGTTCTGGAGACTTCTTGGGGGGGGGGGGGGGTTT
>OMKY01128054.1:1480-13133 GCA_900302395.1 Bregmaceros cantori | reverse complement strand
ACATTTCTCAGGCTGTACTTTTTACATTACTCGAGTAGATATTTGGATCAGTACTTTGTAGTCTTACTCGAGTTGTTTTTTTTACTAGTGTATTTTACTCTTACTCAAGTAAGAAATCCCGGTACTTTTGCCATCTCTGCCCACTACCCTGTGTACATTCACACCAAAACGTTCGGAACAGAACCAGCTCTGTTGCAAGTGGCGCAAACGGAAGTAGTCATAAATCAATGGACCAGACCATTACCTGGCGGACTGAACCATTAATATTTTACTAACTATACCTATATTGATACCTTTGTATAATCACTAGCCTAATGACTAGGGGATTTTAACAGTTCTTATTCCTTCTTTGTTCCCAACGACTTGCCATTCTGAAAATGGAAAATAAATTCAAGTATCAAATACAATAGACATTGTATGTCTATTGCATGTTTTTTTTTTTCTGTAGGACATTACAGTGCACTTAAAATCAGATGAGGCATGTTCTATTCTTCTGTGCAATTTAAACCCAAAATCTGAATACATAGGTGTTGGTATTTTGAATGTACGATGTATTTGAATGGAATTTGTTTATTTAAAAGAGACGATGTAATGCTATAAATCAGTAGTGCTTCTCAAACTTTCCATACCAGTATGAAAAGCCATGTAGACGTTCTCAATTAGCTTTGCAGCAATGTACGTTTCGTTTGGCAACGGTTTAAGAAAGATGCGCGAGTGGGTGTGTTTTGGGAAAAAAATAAACAGCTTGAAAACGAAATTATTTTTAAAAAGTTCCGTTCCGAACGGTTCAGGCAGGCCTATGTTTAACGTTTTCGTTCTTGGAACCGTTCCGTCACCAAAATATCAGTCCTGAATCGGTTCCAAACACAGACATTTTGTTCGTTCTTAAAGTTCCTTATATTGTGCAATTTTAAGTTTAGATATACGCTCGGTTACATTAATACAAAATATATTTGGAGGACTTTCCAAATTCAGTACAACTGCATTAATGTGAAGCCGGGTTTAAAACGCCATTACATTCGCTTCCTTGTCTGTCCACAAGATGGAGCCCCAGATGCATGGGACGTGATAACCGACAGTGAAAGTTGGATGGATGCACAACCGGAAATAGTTTCCCAGACATAGGAAATGTTCAAATATATATAGAGAACAGAAAAAACACGGTTTTGTGGATTCCATAATGTTTGTTGTTTCTGTTCCGGAACAGTTGAAGAAATCTTTTTTCCTTTCCGCTCCTCATAAAATTCTCTTCGTTTTCGGTTTTCGTTTCTTGAACCGTTTCGGAGCCCTGACAACAACAACTTAACTACAGTGCTATTTTCCATCCTCAGTCCTTGGAGGGGGTGTAACAACTAAGATACGTTTAAAACAAAAACAAAATGTTTCCTCATTCCCATCCTGACACACAGCAGTTTCTGTCCCCATCACTCCCACCGAGAACACTAGTTTAGGGCACATTGAACACAGACTGCCCTGTACATGTTTTAATCGATTGACCAGATTTTAAGCATATTGCATTACGAACTATTATCACGTGGCCTTTGTGTTCCTATGTTCTATTATGTTCTTTGCACCAGTCTATGAACTTGTACCGTTGACAATGACAATGAACCAGATAGTGATTCTGATGAGTACGGGGCTGTGGAGTCTCTTGAGTGCCATCAGCGCCCGTGTTGGTCTTTGTTGGCCATGCCCTTGCGGCTGTCAGCAACAGGCGTGTGGCCCGTCCGTGTAGTTTGGAGTGGGATCTCGCACATTAATTCAAATGTGCTCTGTGGTTGGCATTTTGGCACCTGGCCCGCACGTTGATACAATGTAAACTAGAAGCACAAAACTCTCCCAAGGCCATACTCACCTGTGGTAAAATGCCACGTCATAATGAAAGTGTTCGTTCCAAAAAACTGCTCACAAATTCACTGACAACCTTGTCGTGTGCCAAACATAATCAGCAAGCCATTGATCATATTTGGTAATAAATGATACACGCCATGGGGCATTTAAACGCCATAGGTATCAGATCTAACGCCAACCGAATTCCCGCCATCGTCACTGCAAAAGCGTATTGCTGCCCTCCGCTGGTCACAAGTATTTGTATATATACAAGTATTTGACACAAGAATTGGTATAAGTGAGTTTACAGAATAAACCCCCGTCTTTCTAGGAAAGATTAGTGACGTCCAGAGATTGCAAAAGTACCGGGATTTCTTACTTGAGTAAGAGTAAAATACATTAGTAAAAAAACAACTCGAGTAAGACTACAAAATACTGATACAAATATATACTTGAGTAAAGTGAAAAGTACAGGCTGAGAAATGTACTCAAAAGGTAGTTTTGAAAGTAAAAGTACAGGCTCTAAAATGTACTCAAAAGTATTTTTGAAAGTATAAAGTACAAAGTAAAAAAATAAAATTGTATGCTTTTTCAATGCTATTTTTCAGTGTTATTGTTTGAATAAGCTACTGACAAACTAGCCTAATTTAGCTTATATCTCGGGACTAAATGAAAACCACTTATTAACTTAACAACTGGGACTGTACTCGGTCCATCAGCACCCCCTGCTGACTCATATTATAGATCGTATCCTACCCTGTCAATGCGCAAAAAAAGAGAAAAAGTAACGAGCCTGTTTTGGTAGAAGTAAGGAGTAGAAGTACAGATATTTTTGATAAACATTTACTCAGTACAAGTAAAAAGTAATCACAGAAAAAAGTACTTCTAAAAGTACAGATACTGGAAAATCTTACTCAAGTACAGCACTCAAGTATTTGCACTTCGTTACTTGCCATCTCTGGCGACATCACAATACTACACATTTTAAAATGCAAGAATCAGACACCAACTTAAAAATGACAACACGGGTTGATGGTCAAAATGTTTTTAATCTGGATTATCCTACAATATCGATTCATAGCAAGAATACTAAATAAGAAGGTTAGAATGCATACACAGCCACCCAGTTCTCCACAAGTTGTTACTCTCCAGTAGTAGAGTGATGATGACAACATTTGGGGTGGTGAGCACACGGTGAGACTACACGTTTTGGAATTACATCTTAAACATGAAAATAACAGTAGCATGCAGTACAAGCACACTTTCAAATATACAATATACATTTTCACTGGTTGATATGTAAATACATAGTAATTATCATGAAAACATATAGTAAATACTATACCCAGGACATTCATTGGTAATTACAAAATATCACCAGGCTGTGTAGTGTTCAATATGACTTGAAGTTACTGTGTAATGATCTTGGATTTTGTTAAAAAGAACCTTGATTAGTACAAAGTTATTAATTCCCATTATATTAGCATGCAATTATGTGGTGATTAATTGGCTAATTTTGAACTTGTGATTACTCAGTAATCTATGAAGTGCTTACCATCTACACATACATGGTAATTACTATGTATTTACATGTTAATTAGCGCTACCTAATTTTCTTAAAATATCATTTTCAAGCACAAGTCAATAAATCTGTGTGGAAACACAAACCAAACATAAACATTTTATAGACATTTCAGAATCAATCATTTAAGCAGTTCATTATGTTCAAGACTATTTCAGTGGCCATAGACTTCTAGGTAATGTGGCAATGATGCTTAGTTAAAGTAAAAAAACAACAACACCGTATTAGTTTATATTATTTTACTTATGAATTTATTAATTTTTATTTGATTTTGTTCTGCAAATATGCTCGTTTGGTGAACATTAATAGATGAGCATATTCATTTTGAATACCAATCTTAGCGGTTGATATAGTTTGTTCAATTCAACGTGGACGTGCCATCAATATGTATAGGCTGCCATGTCCTGACAATAAATAGTACTACTACTGCTAAAATGGCTAATATGTATTTAATTTGAATGCCAGCGAATGCCAACATTGCAGCGGTATGATGTGACAATCATACCGCTGCATTATCAATTATTAATATAAATTTGAGCAGCCCAGGATTGCCTCAAGGTAGCTGATCAGGATACATTAACATGGGACAATGCCCTATTCCAACATACCCTAATGCAGCACAGAAGGGTAGGGTGATACAACTAACATGGAAATTTTAGTGAGTCATCTGAAATAAATGGCTGTTCAGGTTATTCAGTCCCATAGCCCCAAACATTACTTCCTAGTGTGGGTTGTTCTGTGTGCGTTAAGCCTATACTTCCTGGTGAAGCTTCTTCCACACTCAAAACATGAATAGGGTTTCTCTCCTGTGTGTATTAGTTTGTGTTTAACAAGGCTACTCCTATGGGTGAAGCTAGTTCCACACTCAATACAGGTATGGGGTTTCTCCCCTGTGTGAATTCTTTTGTGACTGGTAAGTGCAGTCCCTTGTCTGAAGCTTCTTCCACACTCAAAACATGAATAGGGTTTCTCTCCTGTGTGTATTCTTTTATGTGCAGTAAGGGTACTATGCTCACTGAAGCTAGCTCCACACTCAATGCATGGGTAGGGTTTCTCCCCTGTGTGTGTTCTTTTATGTATAGTTAGGGTATTCTTATGACGGAAGCTAGCTCCACACTCAATGCATGGATAGGGTTTCTTCTCTGTGTGTATTTTTTTGTGTTGGGCAAGCGTACTCTTCAGGGTGAAGCTAGCTCCACACTCAATACACGTATAGGGTTTCTCCCCGGTGTGGATTCTTTTGTGTTTGGTAAGTGCACTCCTTTCGCTGAAGCTTCTTCCACACTCGATACACGTATAGGGGTTCTCCCCTGTGTGGATTCTTTGGTGTGTGGTAAGTGCACGCCTTTCGCTGAAGCTACTTCCACATTCGATACACGTATAGGGTTTCTCCCCTGTGTGGATTCTTTTGTGTTTGGTAAGTGTACGCCTTTCGCTGAAGCTACTTCCACACTCAATACACGTATAGGGTTTCTCCCCTGTGTGGATTCTTTTGTGTGTGGTAAGTGCACTCCTTTCGCTGAAGCTTCTTCCACACTCGATACACGTATAGGGTTTCTCCCCTGTGTGTATCATTTGGTGACGATCAAGGTGGCTTTGTCGCCCGAACCGACTTCCACACTCAGTACATGAAAAGGGTTTCTCCCCCGTGTGTATTATTTTGTGACGATCAAGGAGACTTTTCCGGCTGAACCCGCTTCCACACTCAATACATGAATAGGGTTTCTCCCCTGTGTGTATTCTTTTGTGTCTGCCAAGTGCACTCCCATCCTTGAAGCTAGATCCACACTCAATACATGAAAAGGGTTTCTCCCCTGTGTGTATTTTTTTGTGACGATCAAGGTTACTTTTTCGGCTGAACCTACTTCCACACTCATCACAGACAAAGGGCGTTTCCTCTAAATTACTGGGGTGTTCCTCTTTTACGGCAGACATCATGACAATAATTTCTTAAATGACATTGAATTATTAACTCACTTAGAGGTCACAGAACTTCACCAATGCATGTGGTTACAAATTGGTGTTTTGACTAATTCTGTAAAAAAAAAATCTTCAATTCATGAAAAAAGATGATAATACAAATATTATTACTTTATTTTTCTGGGTGTTCTTTTAACTACATCACTCCCAGAATGTACTAGATTCCATCATTTGCCAACTAACAAAAACCTCATCCATTCAAACTGCTTAAAAACATTGTGGAACTGTCTAGAAACTGAAATGAAGTAAAGTAGAAACTTAAATCTAAGGGGATGGTTAAGTGGTGGTTGGACCACTTCATCCAGCCCCATACACTATTGTGCCTCTGGCTTAGTCACAGCACGCAGCGATCGTTTCCCAACTACGGCAAAAGTGTGCTACACCCCACACCAAGTCAGTCAAAAAAAATGTTACTTCTAAGTATATAGAAGAGGAAGTCTGGAACATACATTGAGCGTTGTAAACTAAGGTTGAGTGTTGTAAACTTAAAATAATATTGGTTGTCGTTAGAGAGAGTCGTTATGCAGACTGTTATAGTATGTGTGTATGTTATGTGTTAATATGGTTTTATTATGCTTGTAGAAATTAAATCATGTAATATTATATAAAATAGCTAAATGTCAATGTTAGTGTCGAGTGACATATTGAAATAAAGTTAGTAAACGGTATTGATGATAGTAGGAGTGATAGTATAATTGTATTATTATCTCATGTAAAACTAATGGTAATGGTTTTACTTCTTCCTACTCCATTTTTCAAACAATGTATGATTTTGCAATGTTTGTTTCCCGTTTTATTATATTTTATTGATTTTCCCCCGCAAATGATTATATATCACTATTGGTATATTTTTTCATTAGTCAAGGGGTTTTGGAGTTGTTTCAACAATACTTTGCCCAATTTATAGTAAATTCTCTCAGCGATCAGTTAGTAGTCGTAGTTTTTAATGCACTACAGCGCCACTAGTGATTTTTTTTTACTGGTCAGAATTAGACTTGGTGTTGATCCTAAATATTTAATCTCAGACTATAGCACCAGATATAGACAGATGGTTCTCTTAGTTCATCAGTTGGTCCATACTGTGAATTCTGTCCGGCTCTCTCCTGCTGGCTCCAAAAACTCCAAATGAACGTCACGGTGACAGTGGGGTGTTGAGGTCCGTCAGTTACACACTCTGGAGATGAAAATACATCGATACCATCACTTGCCCAATGGTTCAGAAGACTAATTTGACGTGAACTGGACCACCATAGAATATACCTCCACATGTGGTCCGATCCTCACTCGCTCTCCGGCAGGTCGCAGTAGTAGACCCATTTCCTGAGATGTCTTCTCAACTGGACACAACAAAAATTGTTTGTAAATCACTCATAGAAGAATGATTGAGAGACAACATTATGAATGTACATGTTTAGATGATTTTCTTTCTTTCTAACGTTTGTTAGGTTTTTTTTCTCTTTTGCTAATTCATTACCCTAGTGCCCAAAATACAAATTTTGGGCACTAGGGCTCAGTACAACACTATTGTACTGCCAACACTACTTGTACTGTACATTGCCGTTAAGAATATTTCAAAATATATATTCCTATGAATTTCAATGTTTATTTGGCCTCGAGGGGAATTTACGTTTCAATGCCATTTTCCAATCGAGCAAGAATTGACTGAGAACAGCCACGTCGTCTCTCTTCTACTAGACACACACAAAGCCATTCACGCTCGGTGTGTGGCGTCCGTTTTCATCATTTTAGGAGCGGGTCGACGAGCGAAGTAGGTTCGATTGCTCATCCATGCTAATGTTATTAGCATGGTGTTAGCTTTCTGCTACGCTCACTGCACGTGCGCATAATCCAATGTCACAAGTTGTGTGTTCGCGGCACACTGAGTTGCAGCCACGCAGCACACTGCACTGTGTGCGCGATCCGCTGAATATGGTTCATCCGGCAATACTCGTTCCGTTTTACTTGCAATATTTAAACAGAGATGGCAAGTAACGAAGAGCAAATACTCAAGTAGTTTTTTCATGTATCTGTACTTTTAGAAGTACTTTTTTCTCAGATGACTTTTTACTTGTACCGAGTAGATTTTTAACAGAAATATCTGTACTTCTACTCCTTACTTTTCCCATAACAGGTTCGTTACTTTTTTTTGCCCACCGATGGTAGGTTGTAGGGATATGCAATAGTGTGAATGAGCCAGTAGTGGGCGGTAATGCCGGCAGTGGGATTTGTGAACCTTAAGTAAGTAAGGCTAGGTTTTTAACAATTTATTCAAACATTCAAACATGAATGAAACTAGCAGTGAAAAGGTGAATTTTATATACAATTTCATTTTTGTACTTTGTACCTTCAAAAATACTTTTGAGTACATTTTAGAGCCTGTACTTTTTACTTTCAAAAATACTTTTTGAGTATGTTTCAGAGCCTGTACTTTTTACTCTACTCGAGTACATATTTGTATCAGTACTTTGTAGTCTTACTCGAGTTGTTTTTTCACAAATGTATTTTACTCTTACTTAAGAAATTAGGGTACTTTTGCCATCTCTGGTGTTCTGTGTTCAACCGTGTTTGGTGATGTCACAATGGAGTTTCTGGCATGTGTTGTACGTCATTCTATATGCACATGAAATTCTCCATGCACCCTACATAGTGCACTCAAAGTATCCCGAAATGCACCGCGAAAAGTAGTGAGCATCGCTGTATCGTCAGTCAATACCGACCGACTACGGAAAATTGTTACGAATTATTTATGCAAGTACTTTTGACTTTTTGTGGTGATTGTTGAATTTTATAATATTATAATTATAATAATAATTTTCCCAGCACCGGCATTAGTGTCCGAAATCTCGGTCGTTGCTGTTGAATTCACTATAAGTGAGTACACTATATAGGGAAGAGGGAGTCGGAGATAGGGAGTGATTTTATTTACTGCTAAAGACGTGAGGAATGTAGAAAGTAGAAAAATAAAAATCCTAGAAAATATCCGCTCTTTACCATATAAGCAGATATGGGCGGGGTAGACATAAAAATTACTTGAGTAAAAGTATTGTTACCTCAGCAAAATATTACTCATGTAAAAAGTACTCATCCAAATAGTTACTCAAGTAAAAGTACTACTCAAAAAAGTTACTTAAGTAAATTAGGACATTCTCTTTTAAAAATGTAATTGAAGAGGGGGAGAGAGAGAGAGAGAGAGTGGCTAAGAGAGATATGACGCCAACATATGTGCCAACAGTTCCCAACGGCTGTCGTTAAAGGCCAAGTTAAAAAAGTAAAAAGTAGTTTTTCACCTCAAATGTACTCAAGTAAAAGTAGAAAGCAACTCGTGAGAAATGTACTCCAAAAATAAAAAAGTACACAAAAACATTATAACTGAGTAAATGTAATGCGTCGCTGCCCATCTCTTTATATAAGTTGTCATGTTTAAATATAATTACTTGGTGAACCTTCACACTTCAGCACATTTTCTTTAGTCTTAAAATGGTTGAAAGTTTAAATAGACGCGTTGACATTACTAAATTTGACTCAACGACAGTCACAAAGAAATGACCCAAATCAGTCAGCATGAAGAGGCGAGCTCCCGGCCTAAAGAACCAACCTGTCGTCCAACTAACTTTATTGTTACGGCCAGAAACCAACCTGCTAGCATAAAAAGTGGTGCCGTTAGCATAAAGACTTGGCCAGTTAGCTCCCTCTGGAGATCCCAGGAGACGCAGGGGGTTTGAGCGTCGACTGGCTGGCTGCCCAACTGCTGAGTGGAGCTACTGACGCTGCTACCACCTGAACCCTTCAGTTAACTATTTCAACGACAACCATTTTACCACTAAAACAATGTGCCTGGATGGGTGAATGTCCTCCAAAGTGTCAGAGACCAGAACAGAACCAGAACTCAGAGAGTTATTAATTAATTAGTCCAAAACACAGGAACAAGACAAGGTAACAGACCCGGTAGACACACTGGGAGACGGACGAGGCGGGGGTACAGACTAGTGTTGCACCGTTACCGATATCGGACGTGCTCGGTACTGGCACCCTTTTTGTGGTATCAGTATCAGCGAGTACCTACGCCCAGTATCGGACCGATACCATTTTTCCGATGCCGTGCGGCGGAAACTGCCTGAATCTTGTCTAAATCTAGAATACGTAAATGAAATGTTTTTTGTAAAAAAATGTAAGTAAAGTAAAAGTAAGTAAAACCCGCTCCCCGCAGTGTCTAAAATATCTCTTCTCATCTGCTTAAATAAAATGGCTTGATAAAAAATGGCCTTTTTCTCAAAAAGTGGTCAAGTGGAGTAAGGGGGTTTTGCATCTGAACTATTCAGTTACTACCCCAATATCACCCAAACAATAAAATATTAAAATAATGAAATCATTCTTAATGTGTTATTGCTTTTTATCATTTTCCTCCACTACTATTAATCAGAGACTGCATGTAAAAATTGCCGCGGTAACACTAGTAACTTCTTCCCAACCCTTGGGAAGAAGTTACTACCAACAGCACTTTTTTTCAAACAGTGGTATCGATATCAGTTGGTATCGGTATCGGCGGATAGTGCAAAGCCAGATATCGGATATCGGTATTGGCACCAGAAAAGGGTATCGGTGCAACACTAGCACATACTGGCACCTACTGGCACCTACTGGCACATACTGGCACCTACTGGCACATACTGGCACCTACTGGCACATACTGGCACCTACTGGCACCTACTGGCACCTACTGGCACCTACTGGCACATACTGGCACATACTGGCACATACTGGCACATACTGGCACATACTGGCACATACTGGCACCTACTGGCACCTACTGGCACATACTGGCACATACTGGCACATACTGGCAGGTTGACAGGGGCAGAGGGAGCAGGCAGGCTTGGGGAAACCAGGTGTGGCAAGTTGCCACACTGACGAACTGACAGGGAGCGGAGGGCTGGTTTATATAGTGGGGGAGGTAATCAGGTAAACGGGGAACAGGTGGGAGGACAGGGCTGGTGCAGATGGCAGGCGGGTGGACAGGGCAGGTGCAGAGGGCAGGCGTGTGATCATGACACCAACGTACTACAATTAGTTGCCAATTTCTGATTTCTCTTCTTTAAAAAAATACCCCAAATATTTGACATTATAAGAATGAATTCAGAAATTAACAGTAGGGCTGTTGCATATGACGTCACGGCTTGGCAGCGGCAGACATTTTGGTGGTATCACATAATCACGTTAAGTGGTATACCTTACCACTTCACGTCCATTGTATAGGGGCAAATGCAATGGACGTAGTTAGGCTGCCATCTGTTGGCGATTAATAGCATATTACCATGAATACATCAATAATAGATACACGGACAATGATATGCAAATATCGCTACCTGGCTGTTCGTCTGACCGCGATTACGTCACCATGCACCTATTAGTGTTATGAGTTCCGCTGGTAGTTGTCCACAACTACCATGCAATATAGGAGTCTGGATGTGTGGATGCATGTTAAAGGTGCGTGCTTGGTGTTACTGGATACAATGCCTACTAGGCATTAAGCCCAAGGAGAGTGTTGTGGAACTCCCACAGCGCGCCAGAGACACTGGCCGAATTAACGTGAGCAAAGACTGGACTCACGAAAACAATTCAGCTCTAGACAGACAAACCATAAATGCGACTGAGTGGGGAACCAGTTAGCATCATATACACTGTTAGCCGTTAGCCAGTTAGCCATACTCTTATTCGTGGCTCAACCTTACCGAAAGCAGAGCACCCAGTGCCTTAAGGGCATAGGGCCCTCTACCGCAAGCTTTTGGAAGCACCGCTAAAAGTGGCGGCGTACACAACAATCAGTTGCAAATTATTTAAACAATTAGTCTGAATTCAGACATTTACAATTAATATTACATTTGCCACCAATAGATGGTAGTGTCAGCACAAAACTTTACCTTTTTAAATTTGTTTGATTAATTTCATAATCGATTAGTCAACAATTAGATGCATCCGTAATCTGAACACATTTTATAATGTAAAGAAGACACCCTACTTTTTGTGACTGCACAACGACGCTGCCACCTATAGACGAGTTCGGGGGGGTATTTCTGGTCTCTGAACATCACTTCCGGTGTCATTTACTTGCCGTGTATTTGGCTATTTTCCAACATGTCTATTCGGTGGAAGCACACACCTACAGGGTTATGTAAAACGGATGGACAATCATGCAAAAAGAATTTGCATGATTGTGTCTGAGTCTCAGAGTGTGTGGGTGGAGCCTCGGTTCGCTGTGTGGAT
>OMKY01128022.1:0-10861 GCA_900302395.1 Bregmaceros cantori | reverse complement strand
TTATCTCTTTCATTCGTTTTACGACTTACATAGTTTGTATTCCCCTGACAACCGAGACGGGACAATGCCGGGAACCAGCGGCTGTGTGCAAACCGTTCCTCGCCACGCATGTTTCTTGCTTGCTCAATTAGCCACAGGTGCTTAGCAGTCAACAGTGATTCCGAGTATCCACACACGTCCAGAGATGTGGCAAACGTACCAACATTTTATACTTAAGTAAGAGTAAAATACATTTGTGAAAAAACAACTCGAGTACAACTACAAAGTACTGATCCAAATACCTACTCGAGTAGAGTTAAAAGTACAGGCTCAGAAACGTGCTCAAAAAGTATTTTTGAAAGTAAAAAGTACATGTTCAAAAAATTACTCAAAAGTATTTTTGAAAGTATAAAATACAAATTTAAAAAATAAAATTGTATATAAAATGTACTTTTTCAAGCCAGTTTTGCAATGTTTTAAAGTTTGAATAAATTGTTAAAATCTCAGCCTAACTTACTTCACATAAGGTTCATAAATCTCACTGATGTGCATCTGTTGGCATAACCGCCCCCTAATGACTCATTCACACCAAAAATATCCTTACCACCTACCATCAGTGCGCAAAATAGTAACGAGCCTGTTTTCGGAAAAGTAAGGAGTAGAAGTACAGATATTTTTGTTAAAAATCTACTCAGTACAAGTAAAAAGTCATCAGAGAAAAATGTATTTCTAAAAGTACAGATACATGAAAAAACTACTTAAGTACAGTACTTAAGTATTTGTACTTCGTTACTTGCCATCTCTGCACACATCCATATGCACAATCACGTATCAGTGATACCAATCAATGTACTAATCAGTTGAAGCGCTGCTTGACCGACCCCAAGAAAAGGGGTTCTTAGGTTGACAAACCATAAAGATACGGAAGATAATCAATAATTGTGTTATTTGGGGTCCGCGTTGGCCGAGTGGTTATGGACACCACACCTAACGCGACCCCATTCATGTTAGTGGCGCTGCGTCTACCGCAGCGTCCGCAGTGTCGCGAGTTCGACTACGCTGGTCGACTTGTCTGCAATGTCTACCCCCCGATCTCTTCAACCCAGTTTCCGACTAATCCTATCCAATAAAGATGGAAAAACGGCGCTGATGCCGGGGAAAAAAAACTTTAAAAAAATAATAATTGTGTTATTCGTGACCGAAATTCTTTATTATGATTCCGCCATTTTTCGGTTCGCTTCTCCTCCAACAGTTTAGATCGCAGCGGAAAAGTGAAAACTGCTTTAGGTGCGGCTTGGCTGGACTTGTATTGCTATTACTTTTATAAGCCGGATCCGGTAATTTCCGGAAAACCGGGACAAAAATCCCACACGGATAGAATGGGGGAGAAATACACGAGGTTGCCAAGACCACATTTTTCGGCGTACGCACACCAAATTCACGGGTCACATCCCAAAAGCCATTGAAAAAATGAAGCCGACCAGGTGTGGCCAGACCGAACACATTGGATTCGGAAATGACCCCAAACAGTTTGAATGGGGGAGACATACCGATCTAACACACTGACTGCAGGCATGAAAAGACCCCACACATAGACAGTAACCAGGCATGGCCAGACCCAACACAATGGATTTGAAAATGATCCCATACAGTTTGAATGGGGGAGACATACCGATCTAACACACTGACTGCAGGCATGAAAAGACCACACACATAGACAGTAACCTGGCATGGCCAGACCCAACACATAGGCATTCACAACCATGCAATTTCTTGGAATTGCACTTCTAGTTAAATCAGTAAATTACTATTAACTTAACTAACTAATTACCAATCAATTAATTTACTAATAGCCAAAACTTTGAGAATACTAACACACACTCACACTTGTGCTTAGCGGACGTGAGTCAGCTCTAGCCACAACTTTTCTTAGTTTGGCGATCATTAGACCAAAACGCTGCGGTGGAATTTTTTTTCAACCTGTCCTTTCCTCCAGTCGCACCCTCTCCCTCGCCGGCGTGCGTGTGCCGTTGTCTACTGGTCACCTGGCTCTAACAAGCTCTAAGTCCCTTTGTTCTTGGTGCCTCTCTGAAGTCTGGGAAGGAAAGGAAGGAAGTCATTAAGGCGCGAGAGGGCAGCCCCGTGGCACAAACCGAAGCCTGATGAAACGTACATCTTGGACATGTAATCACCCCGAATAAATCCCCTAATGGGAATTATCAATATGCTTATAAGGTGATGCAATTGCTATTGTTCCCCGTGAAATGGCCTCTTTTTTTTGCTCTTCTTAGCAGTTTGGAATTAGAAGCTGCCAGTGTTGTTATTTGAGGCTCGGATTAGAGTAAGACAGAAGATTTAGACAAATTGTTATCACTGTTTTACAACGGCTCTTTCAGTCTACCTTTGGACGTGTGTGTTTCTTTAAATAGCGTAAAAAACTGCTGTGCGCACAAGTACTAGTTTGTGCACCTCGTGATTCTTGATCTCACACTTTACTTTCTGACGGCCTGAAGCTAAGGGAGTGGCTGTAGCTCGGTTGGTAGAGCGACTGTTCCGATGACTGGAGGGTTGAAAACCAAAAGGTTGGTGGTTCGAATCCCGCCTCCGACAGTCTCCATGCCAAAGTGTCCGTGGGCAAGACACTGAACCCCAACTTGCTCCCAATGGGTCGTGGCGAGCGCTTTGTATGGCAGCTGCCGCCATTGGTGTGTGAATGTGTGAGGTCACTGTAAAGCGCTTTGAGGGCCACTATGTGGTAGAAAAGCGCTATTTAAATGGAAATCTTTCTTTCTTGAAGTGATCTGATTATTTTTCAATCTAGACCTTAGTCTACGCAGCAACCCCCGCAAAAACAGTCCTTTTATTTGTAAAGATAAGTAGAAATAATCACACAACTTATTCAGGTGCTTGTATTTATATGGTTATTAAAAAGGATTCATTACAAATCCTATTTAATTTTTAAGATGATATATCTGGTACTCGAACAATCGTGTTGTTCAGTATATTCAGAAAGTCAGAGAGAGGGAGAGAAGAAGAGGAATGCAAGATATATACATTATGTAAAGCACACGTTGTCTCCAGGAGAGAATGCTATCAAACATGGACAACACAAAGTCGACCAGAGCATGTGTACTGTACATGTGCATTACAGCAAGCCTTTAGGTAATAAGGTAAGTAGTTGGTACTCTGTAAGTAATCTGTACTCAATAGACTACACGGTACATCTGACACGATGTACTACAAAGTTGGAAGAGAAAATGTATCGCCCTGGCAATCTGTGGCATTCTGTGCGCAGTCACTAAAAAGAGGCGACGGCAACATATGTAGGGTGGATTGCCTTAATGTGGGTCCTTTTTTGCTGCTTCCTAATGTGAGACAGTGGCTGTGTCCGAAATCGCTCCCTAACCCCTAGCCCCTAGATAGGGCACTGACTATATAGTCCACTCAATCTCAGCGACGAGATTTCGGACACTAGAATCGGCACTGTTAACTTACGTCACCGCTGTAGCATAGTGACGTCATTGCCTGTCGGCATTGGCCGTAGCATTCGCATGCTTTTTTTTATAATAAATGTATACTTTATCACAGAAAATCAATTGTACTCACATGTATAATTATTTGTTTTTGTTTTGGAGCGCGCGTCGTCTTCTTCTACGTTTTAATTAGTGTCATGCGTCTCGCAATGCATTATGGGTTATATTTCTCCGTCTAGGGTACACGCGATGCTCACTACATTTCGTGGTGCATTGTGGGATATTTTCAGTGCCCTATCTAGGGCACATGGAGAATTCGGACACCCCTACAAAATGGCGTGCGCCCCATATAGTGCCCTATATGGGGGTTGGGGGCGATTTCGGACACAGCCATACACTATAAGCAAACTACTGGGTGGTTAACAGTGCTGCATATCATCCATAGATGACAGTGTAAATAGTTCAATTTTGTTAACAGAAGTGGCTGCGTGCGCATGGTTGACAAAAAAACCCATAGGGATACATTGTCACGTACGTGACCTGACGGCAATCTGGCCGAACCGAGACCTGCGGTTCTATTTATTAAGTCATCATTGTTGTTGTTCACAAAAATGATTCAAGTCTTTCTACTTACGTGTAAAGTCCCGAAAGATTGACGGCAAGGAAGTGTTCAGATGCAAACCGTGGACTAGTGTGGAACAATGCCAGTCATGTGACATGCGCGGTGAGGAAATCTTGGCGCTCTTTGGTGATTCCGTCCTACAGGAAGTCACGGCACATGGTCCAGTCCAGTGTTGTATTTTACGTGTCATGGATGGATTATCTACATTAAAACGTCACGTGACGAGCAAGGTTTTGAATTGGTCCACACAGACAGTGAAAGTGCATTTGAATTTCTGTAACTATGAAATAAGTTCTGCAAAAGTTTAATAAAGAAATAAAGATTGAAACAAAGTAAATGTAATGAATAAGTATCTCAGCTGCCCGGGGCAGTGTTTTTGTTTTATTTGACGAGTCCCTTCCCTTCGGAAACAAGCTGAAGGTCTCAATTAATTACGTCCCTCGCCAACAGACTCGACCAGAACCCACCTCACAACCTTGGATGTCCCAAATAATTGCACATCCTCCCCATCGGGGGGGGATTTAATTAGCGCACCGTGGGGAGAAGTCATTTCCAACTCCAGCCACGCACTCGCACGCCTCGTAGCGCGTTCACGTTGACAATGTGTGAGGATGATGAGGACGGAAAGACACACTGGTTAGCATTTTAGTCCATACCTAATGCCTTGGGAGTGTGTGTTTTACGGTTCCTGGTGGTAGTTAGAACTACCATTGAACATGCAATATGGAAGTTTGGATGTATGGATGCATGTTAAAGGTGTGTGCTTTGTGCTATTGGATACAATGCCTACTAGGCATTAAGCCCAAGGAGAGTGTTGTTTGAACTCTCACAAAACGCCAGAGCTACTGGCAGAATAATGTGAGCATGAATGGAGACTCACAATAATAATTTAGATCAATACAGACAGACTGCATATGCAACTCGATTCGATCGGGCCGACCAGCTGATCTCATATCACACAGGATGGAATTAAATTTGTACAAGTGTATAGCGACTCGAGACGGTCGCCAACTCGTCGTTGTGTTTTAATCACTGACCAACCGGCCCTTCTCCAAACAATTAGGATTGGAGAAGAGTCTACGGAGTTGTTGAGTTGCAAATTATGGTAAGCTGAATTGACGATAGCAAAATGCACGTACAGACAGGTGTGGAAAAGAACACATTTGCATTAACACTTACCTGTTGGCAGAAACCATAACCGCTTTCCGTTTTAAGAGGCAGAGTGGTTAACTATTGGATGGTGAAACAGCAAGATAATCAGCCTCTGGTCCAAGATAATGCAAGCAGGCTGAGTCGAACACAGCCTCCAGTATAAATAGAGGAAGCTACAGATGCTAGTCATTAGCATTAGCTCTTCTTCGTAGCTTCCTGTCCAGAGATCAGCGCCTTGTGACGTTTAAAACTCTCTGAACAAAAAAAGTTCTACTAAACTGTACTGTACTAAAACTTGTCTTTTTAAGGTGGGTTGGCGCAGCTGCTGAAATATAGTCAAGAGTTAGTAAATAATATATAAATATATAATTAAAACTAGAAGCACCCAGAGATAGCAAACCGTAGTGGTACAAAGAAAATGTACGTTAGTGCTAGCAGTATGTGTGGCAACTGGCAACCCCTTATCAATGCAAGTGCTCGTAGAGTAGCGCGTTTGCGATTGACACCAACGGCGAACATGCTCAGCACAAGCCAACTACATTACCCAGCGGCACCACAACCTGGAAGACTGGTCACGTGACCGCGGCAAGTGCCAGCGATCTATCGGTAAGTTGGTGATTAAGTATGATTATGTTACATATAGCACCAAACTGTAATCACCACTTCCGTGTATAATTTCCTGCAACTCTACAAAAATTCATCCAGATCCGTGCACAACTTTTTCAGTTATCCTGGGCAACATTTGGTCCGATCTCAGGAATAGTCGCACGCCTCGAGAATCATGGGATGAAAATCGTACATTGTACACCCGACTTTAATGAGACAGCGTTTTGTTTGTAACAGCGTTGTTGCAAGAGCCTCCTCCCGCTGGTCGTGTCCATAGCGATGGTTTGAGCAGGTTGCTGCGGCGATGGCGGGCGTCGTCTGATCAGCCTGAATCTTCACCACGTAATGAGAAGAATGGAATAAAGTGCTCTACTCGCGCACTCTCTCTCCTTTTCAAAATGTCGTTCAAGGGAGATACAGAGGAGTTGCTTCATGCACTTGGAAATCATTTAATTTCACAGAAATGTTTGTTACTTTATACTTTAAATACTTCAAAAAATAATATCTGCATATGAATGAATGGCGGATGAGTTGTCCTTGCGTTTTGTATCAAATTTGTCTAAATATAATTCTTAGGATGAAAAACAGGCTTTTGGGACTTCATCCTCTCATTTTAGGCAATTAATAAATGCTTTGAATACATTGTTACCTGCGCGGGGCGGCGCGCAGTTTATGTTTTCACCCTCGTTGGTTTGTCCCCTCGATAACTGAAAAAGTTAAGCACGTTGTTGGATTCACACTTTTTATCTTTCTGTCGGAAGAGAGGGCTGTCAGAACAACGAGGTGTCGGAACAACCACTCACCCTTTCTCGTCAAGAGAAATAGCACAATGTATCAGTCATAGTACAATGTAATAGTTTATTTCAGTATATTCAGTCAATTATGGCTAAATCGGTACAAATACACAGGACATGGTAGCATCACTTCCACTGGGTCACAGATGAAGATATCACTTCAGACAAAAGGACACACAAAGATGCCTAAACTACACGTACACAGGTATTTATTTATCAGGATATTTTTCATACCTCGTCTAAATAAATACACGCAACTACACGTAGACTTCTATATCAATCCGATCGGACATCGCCCAGTAATATATTCACAAACCAAATTACCTGATTGGCCGAGGAAACGGGGGTCATGTGACATGTGTAAGAGGGTCATGTGATGTTTGTCTTCGGCACCCAGCCAAGACCGAGCACCGCGCCACATGCCGACCCCGCATGCCGACGGCGCGGACAGCAGGCTAACAAGTCCCTGTATGTCCCTCAGGTCCGCCATTGTTGTTGTGGATCTCGCTCTGATCAGCGTGCAAACAATGCTTTGACGTCATCGATCCATAAAAGCTTAACCACACAAATCCACTTAACTGGATATTTTTTTTATTTTTACCCTTGTTTTTGCGGTTTCAGATTTATCCGGGTTGAGTGTCCCAAGCTCCCAGATTGGTGTGGTAGAGAGGCCCAATCAACCAAAAATTGTTTCAAAAATATCCGCCTTCGTGTAGTTCAGGCCTAAGCCCAACCAACAGAGAAAGCCAAGAATACCTGTGGATTTGTCCGGCCCCAATGACCATGTCAGGAATCGCTCTCTATTCCCTGAATAGTGCACTCCCTGAACTGCAGGGTCTGTATAGTTGCCTGTGTAGAGTGGACCGAAGTGGCGTTTCAAAATCTGCTTTCTACAGCTCGCTCGGTGACCAGTTACCCATTAGCCACCCTGCTGTTATGACCTGCGCCGGGGCGGAGCCCACGGAGCGCAGGTCATATTTTCAGAGAGGGGCGCAGTTCACATGCACATCCGCCCGGAAAATTGCTTCTCCATGAGGGCAAATCAGCCAGGCCACACCAGGTTTCAGGACCCGTTCAGATGTGCTTCTGGAACGTGGCCGTCGGTGGCCACGTTTGCTGGTCGCTGATAGGTCACGCTCTGAGGGGGTGACACAACGTGGCCGGCCAATCACAGTCTGGCAGGCATCAATAGAACAAAGGTAGACAGGTATCACCTGCCACGAGTGTTGTGAATTCATGTGTCATGCAGGGGTGGGGGTGAGCACTGAGCGTATCAAAATTTAGTTTCGAAAAACTAGGCACCACCCCTTCATTGAGTTTTTTTGTAGTGGACAAGTGGCAATATTTTGCTCTAAATGGGCTGGAGACACAAAGTAAAAAGAACTTGCTTGGAAATATTCCCAAAATACACAACATGGCTAACATTGTTTTATAGTGAGTTGCTTTAAATTCATGTTTAAAATGCTGTGGAGAATGGCACACCACATGACTGGAGTCTGCTGTACAATATATATATATTTTTTTCAGGTTTCATTTGCATTATAATACGAATGTATCCAGTAATCCACGTTTTTCAGATTTCTTAGTCGAAGGATTTAAAACAAAATGGCATTCAGAGCTTCTCATGCATCACTGCTTCAATGATATTGCGTCTGATTTTCAAACATTTTTGTAGAGCCACCGGGGGGGAGGCGTTTACGCGCTGCAAAAAGAACGCTGCCATTTTAAAAACCATGTAAAACTGCAGGTTGGGAATTAAATTAAAATGTACTCAATAAATATTGTAATCAGTAATGTAACGTAGTAAAGGAAATACTTTTCATTGCTCTTACATAGAGTTCAATATTTTATCCCAATCGGTTCGCTCTGAACATAAACAGAATTATAACGTTTCCGGCTTTGAGTCCAAACAAAATAATGATGTCGACAAACCGGTTAGAACAAAAAAAATTGTCCCCGGAAAGGTTCATTTTGTTCCTGTCAGCTAGACTCAAGGCCAAGCTGCTGTCACCCCAGGGCACATGGGGTGAACCACATTGTCTGTAAGTCGTGTTGACCGTACGATGACACACAGGCTGTGTCCGAATACCAGAGCGGTTCATTTCGATCCTGTCAGCTGGACCCGGACCTCGGGTCACGGACGGTCCATGTCCATCTGGACCATGATGACGGGCGGGGCCTCGGCGACCTTGGCGCGGCGCGGCAGCAGTCGGGCTTTGAGGCCGGCGCGGAACTCCTGGCGGAGCAGGCAGTAGAGGACGGGGTTGAGGCTGCTGTTGCTGTAGGCCAGACACTGGCTGAGGGGGAAGGCGTACGCCTGGGCGTTGTAGAAGGCCTTGCTGAAGTGGACCAGGTCGAACTTGATGAAAGCACCTGGAATAGAATCACAACTCATCAAATGATGCTCGTACAGCGCTTTCAGTTTCAGACAGATTAGCAGTTATACTAATTAGGATTGAGCGAAAACTCATTTGACAAATATTTTAGGTAACTTGAATGGAACCTGGAACCCATTATCAATGCAAGTGCTTGAGTAGCGTGATTGCGATTGAAGCCACCGGCGAACATGCCAACTACATTTCCCAGTGGCCCCTGCGACCCGGAAGACTGGTCACGTGATCAAGGTAGGTGCCCAGCAATCTATCGGTAAGCTGGTGATTAAGTATGATTATGTTACTTATAGGCTACAGAAATTTAATCACTTCTTCCGTTGGTCATTTCCAATAACTGTACACAATTTCATCCAGATTCGTGCACAACTTTTTCAGTTATCCTAGGAAAAGACAAATCAACCAACCAACATGACCAAAAACATAACCTGCTTCACAGGGCAGGTAATAATAATACTACTAGTACTCACTCCACAGGGTGATGGCCTGGTTGGGGAGCCAGCACAGGAAGAACGTGAGCACCACAATGGAGACCGACTTGGTCACTTTGGAACAGCGGCGCGGCTGCAAGCGGTCTCCCACACGCCGGCCCAGAACCTGCACAGTGAGACATGTGGGTGGGCCAGCTTTAGAGCGGTGGTTGGGGGTGAGACATGTGGGTGGGCCAGGTTTAGAGTGGTGGTTGGGGGTGAGACATGTGGGTGGGCCAGGTTTAGAGTGGTGGTTGGGGGTGAGACATGTGGGTGGGCCAGGTTTAGAGTGTGTGTGTGTGTAGGTGAGACACAGCAGTGGCGTAGCCATCAAATCGGCCAGGCCAGGTTTAAGGACCCGCTGAGATGCGGGTCCAGAATCTGGCCGTCCTTGGCCACGTTTACTGGTCGCTGATTGGTCACACTCCGAGGGGGTGACGTAGTGTAGAAGGTATCACCTGCCACCAGTGGGGTGCCATCTTTGTCCCCCCCCCGTGCTGTGCAGCGGCCACAGCAAAGTGTTGTGGATTCAGGGAGGGGTGACAGACGCGAAGGGGTCGGAGGTGAGCACTGGGGTATCAAAATTGAGTTTTTAAAGACTAGGCACCACCCCCTCATGGCCGCTATGAGCAGTGGAGACACGTTCCCATGTCACTGAAGTAAAGTCACTCAAGTGCGCCGTACCTTGTGAAGCAGCAGCAAGTAGCAGACGACGATGACGGCCAGCGGCAGCACAAAGCCCAACAGAACCTTCTGGAGCTGGTACAGACCCTGCAGGACCTGAGGGTCCCAGCCCACCGAGTCGGGGAAGCGCACCAGGCAGACCTCGTCGTCCGACATGGTGGCGGTGGTGGAGTAGACGGCGTGCGGCAGCGTGGCCAACAGAGACACGCACCAGATGGCTACGCTGGCTCGCTTGGCGCGCGCCGCGGCGGCCGCCCGACTGGGCATCCTGTTGGTACAGGCGAGAAGAGTCACGGATGTTGCTGCCTATTTCCAGTGGTGGAGAGTAACAAATTACATTTACTCACGTTACTGTAATTCATTACTTTTTATGAGTAATTTGTAATTTTCTTTTTTGAAATTTGTAATTTTAACTTTTACTCAAGTACATTTTTACCTTAGTTACATTTGAGTCCCCTCACGTTACTGATTACAAAACATATTGGTGGATGGTGAAACATTTTAACTTGGGCGGAAAGTTAAACTCTATGCAGCCGGGCGAGCCACAATCAACGCATCGTCCACGCATCACACATCACTAGACGTTTGCATATGGTCTGGTAAAACCAGGGTCGGAAAATGTGGAAAAAAAAAGTGTCAATCAAATTGTGTTATCCAGTCCCAGCGCAGTACGTGGGACAAGCGGTGTGGA
>OMKY01128020.1:19890-32250 GCA_900302395.1 Bregmaceros cantori | reverse complement strand
CAAGACTGTGATGGCCGATGGCTAGAAAACCTCAACCCTTAGGTGTTGTGGACTCATTGGGTTCTTGTGCGTTTTTCCATTTCATTTGAGCAGCGATCATGTTCATGGCTGTGATCCTGTTCATGGCTGTGATCCTGTTCATGGCTGTGATCCCTTTCACTGAACTTTGATATCACAAAGAGTTTATTTTTTTTAAGATTCTCCACATTGTGGAGACCATAAGGGTCCACTGAGTCCTAAAAATGGTTAATTCACTCCCTGTCTGATTTGCTCTCTCTTACTACTGGTCAGTAGTCGTGTTGTGTATACACTGCATGCTACTGGCGGTGTGCTGTGTGTGTTGTGACCAAGATTCCCAACTTTCCATGAGGGCACGAGTCTGTTGTGAATATGAGCCGTTCTCCCAGAGTTGTAGAATGTGATCTCTCCTTAGTTGTCATTTCTCTCTCCTTAGTTGACATTTCACAAAATGTACATCAAAAGGTGCCAGAGAGCGGTTGTCTGTCAATGATCCACTTTCACTGCGATTGGATGGCAATCATACAATTATTATTGACACCATATCGGTTTTATGAGCTTTGAGATTTGAACATAGGTAGACTTTTTAAAAAAATGTACACGTTTTAGATATATCTACTAAGGGTCGACCGATGCAAGTTTTTTAATGGCCGATATGGACTGCCAATTTTTTTTTAAATTGACAGTTTAAAAGTCTTAATCTATTATTGATTCAATCAATAATTTGATCAATGGGACTAGGCTGCTCTGTGCTGGAGATTGATAGCATTACTACGGTTTGTTTGCTTTCCATTTACCCCGATACAATGGACATGAAATGGTAAGCTATACCAATTCACCGTATGTGCGACTCCCAAAATGTCTGTCGCCCCCAAGCCATGATATCACCATGCCCAAGCCCTATTAGCTAAAACAATTATCTAAAAGTTGACTTCTATTATTTGATTTTCTCAATTAACACCTTTTTATAATTTTGTTTGGTCTAATTGACACGTCCAATCACCTTGTACCTCCAGGTGTTCCGTATAAACAGCTGACGGTTGGAGTGCCCAGGGAGATCTTCCAGAATGAGCGTCGCGTGGCGCTGTCGCCCGCCGGCGTGCAGGCGCTCATCAAGCAAGGCTTCAACGTGGTGGTGGAGTCCGGCGCGGGCGACTCGTCCAAGTTCGGAGACGAAATGTACCGTCAGGCCGGAGCCGCCATCGCTGACACCAAGTCTGTGCTGGCCTCGGACGTCCTGCTGAAGGTAGGCTGAGGTCCAAGCGATGATTTCAATTAGGATCATTAGGTTGATGATGCCACAATTTAAGGCTGAATTATGAATCACAATAGTTGTTAAACCGTGTTTTATGGAGT
Organism: Bregmaceros cantori; assembly: GCA_900302395.1. NCBI lineage: Eukaryota > Metazoa > Chordata > Actinopteri > Gadiformes > Bregmacerotidae > Bregmaceros > Bregmaceros cantori. Next base: position 30,876 of record OMKY01128020.1, on the reverse strand, counting down.
GCAGGGATGATGCAAGGCAGGTCTTTGTTTTATTTTCATTTATAGTCATTTTCCATTTTATCGATTTGTGTTAGTGTGAAAGTAGGAAGAGAGAGATCGGGAGGAGGCCTTGTAGAAATGTCGGACGGGAGGAGAATTTGCGACCATTTGTGGAAATCGAACAAATTGATTGTTGCCCGTTTTTGCCCCTTTTACTGGCTATCAGACTTAATACTAAAACCGTATTGACTCCCAAGCCCATTTTGAGACTTGAGTATTTGGCAGCTAAATGGTCATAAATTAATAATTTTCTGTTGTATGTTTATATGTGCTCTGTATCATGGAACTTTTAAAAACCAAAAACATGTAATTTTTTTTTTTTTTTGTAAATTGATGAAAAATGTTGTAGAATACTTTGTAGGTTTGAATAAATGATTCTCCAGAAGGATCCCTAACTTTGACCGTGTGGTTTCCCAGGTGCGTGCCCCCATGTTCAACCCAGCGCTGGGGACCCACGAGGTGGACCTGATGAAGGACTCAGCCACGCTGCTGAGCTTTATCTACCCCGCCCAGAACCCCGAGCTGATGGGTCTGCTGTCCCAGAAGAAAGCTACGGTACTGGCCATGGACCAGGTGCCCCGCGTCACCATCGCACAGGGTTTCGATGCCCTCAGCTCCATGGCCAACATTGCTGGGTTGGTACAATATTTTAAGTCCACTAATGGTTGCTAACTGAAGGGAAGGTTGGCTGTATACGTTACTTTATTTATTTTTAGTCACACACGTGCAGTTGAATTCTTTCTCGACAATTAACCTATCCCTGAGGAGCGGTGGACAGCCACGGTGCAGGCGCCTGGGGGCCAACTCCAGATTCTGAGGCCAGCGGCACTGACTGGAGCAGTTTAACTAGAACATGTTTTTAGTGGTTTTAAGGGGGGGTTGTATAAGGGAGCTGTAGCTTGTTTGGTAGTGGCCATATTCTTTTAGGGGGTTGAGGGGGGAGGGGGAGCAGACCTGCAGCATATTTATGCCGTAGACGGGAATCGATCTCACGACATCTGCGTGCGCTGTGAGGCACAAGAGTGTATGTGCCTGATGCAGGATGAAGCGGTCTTAATGGACTGTACCAGAGAGGCAGCCCAGTAAGGGGGTTTGGCTGTATAAGGGAGGCTGGCTGTAGCTCGGCTGGTAGTGGCGTTTACCAGAAGCCTTAGTTAGCTGCCGAGAGGCATCTTTTGTAATGATGGTCTTCTATTATCACTATCCTTAAGTTCTCCTTGGACAGTTCTTTCATTTGGACAGTTTGAGGAAATACAATGTTAATCAGCTCATGAAACCTTATGCATGCCTTAAAACATAATATAATGTTCTGATCTGACTGCACTATGAGCCTAGTCACTACTCCCTAGTAGTCAGTGGACTGTGATGTTTGTAAAATGACCGACCGCGTGTGTTGTCTCCTCAGCTACAAGGCCGTGGTGTTGGCTGCCAATAACTTTGGTCGCTTCTTTACTGGACAAATCACAGCTGCTGGAAAGGTCCCTCCAGCTAAGGTATGATGATATTATTATTGTTATTATTGGTTTTCATTAGTGGATGCTGATACCCAGATAAACAAATAAAGTTGATACCCAGCCCTACATTGAGGTGTTGGTCACTGCACCGTTTTGAACAATTTTTGAAGGTGTCTATTCAGTGGGAGGACATTACCGATGGTGGGGACGTGGGGGGTGCTGTTCTAAACTTGTGAGGTCAACTTCTGTGCCACATGCACTCAACTTAATAATTTGTGCAACCCATTCAATTTACCCATCGGTCTTGGCCATAGACTGGTCTTGGTACATTTTCTAACATCTGTGTGTGTGTGCGCGTGTGTTTAGGTGCTGATCATTGGTGGAGGTGTGGCAGGCTTGGCCGCCGCTGGCACAGCGAGGGCCATGGGAGCCATCGTCAGAGGATTTGACACCAGGTGAGCGAGTAGGATTTGTTCTGAATCCTGCAGTTTCTGTAGTGACTACTTTTTACTACTTGACTACTAAATATACTAAAAAGTAGTCACTACAGAAACTGCAGGATTCAGAACACATACATTTTATAAATTGTATAACATTAACAAATTAACATTGTACTTTTATACTTTCAAAAATACTTTTGAGTAAATTTCTCAGCCTGTACTTTTTACTTTGCTCGAGTAGATAATTGGATCAATACTTTGTATTCTTACTCTGTAATTCACTTTTACTCAAGTAAAGTAAAAAAATCTGCATACTTTTACTATCTCTGCCAGTCACAGAACAGTAGGTGGAGCAAATGACGACGGTGCTTCTTGGTCGCGTAAAGTACCAAACTCCGCCCATACCTCGTCTCCCAGAGAGAAGTGGCTCTGATTGGCCGGCTGCCAAACACCTGATAATCTGATTTGTTGATTCGCTCGAGACCAGACCCAATGTTCGTTCTAGTTGCGTGCATTGCAGGGATGGTTAGTTAGTTCTGGCTTGCCAGCTAGTGGAACAGTGCAAGCAGCCTATGTGTTACACTGCGGATGCCTACATTCGAGGCACTCCGCCGGAAACCTAAATTTTTAGCTGCATGAACAGGGTGGTCATCTGATTTATCTCTGTCCTCGGTGACCTCGGATATACTGCAGTCATCTGGAATATGTGGCGCCGTAGGTTGATTTGCACATGAGAGTTATAACATGGCTTTGGTAATTGCTTTTGTAATTCGCTTTTTTATAATTGGTATAATTTATTCTGGGCTTAATGTAGCAATTTTGTTTCATGTCTGTCTGTCTTCATTATGCACCTTGAGTCTGAAAATGAAGATTTATTGTATGTCATGTGGGATGTCCAAGAATGTTATTGGCATTTTATTGTTGGTCTACTCTTACAATTATTACAGACAGTAGAATATTTGTTGTATTTCAGTATTTGTGTCTTTGTGTTACTTAGTATTGGTTATCACAGCGCAGTAGGTGTGACAAGTGGTGGGGAGTAGGAAGAGAATTCTTTTAAAACATTCTAATTGAGGCACAATGTTGCGCCTTCACGGGGCTCTGATTGGATCGAACGAATGACATCGAATGGGTCTCTGCTTGGTCCAGACTCGACGACCGTGAGCGGCGAGCGATGTGTGAATGATTCATTGGTTCTGGCTTGCTAGGCTACAGCAGAAACATATTAATGTTGACATTTACAAAATGCTCTTGGGATATCAGTTTGCTCCGGCAGGTCTAATGATTTATTTATTTATTTTTCAGGGCGGCAGCATTGGAGCAGTTCAAGTCGCTGGGGGCCGAGCCTCTGGAGGTGGACTTCAAGGAGTCTGGAGAAGGCCAGGGCGGCTACGCCAAGGAGATGTCTCCAGAGTTCATCGAGGCTGAGATGAAGCTGTTTGCCAAGCAGTGTCTGGATGTGGACATTCTCATCAGCACCGCCCTCATCCCCGGTAACCACAATGCAGGGGTCTTGAAATATTAGCTAATAATAATAATAATAAAAATAATAAAAATGATGGTGGTTGTTATATCAAGATCTACTAACTAGTCAAAAAATTAAAATGGTACAGACATGTCACGAGATCCCAAGGATTCTCAAAAACAATCCTTCAAGGCACAGTGGAATGAGGAGAGGAAGACAGAGAAAGTGATGGGAAGATAAATATCAAAGAGTAGACATGTTGCAAGCGGACTGACGGCATGCGAGTGGCTTAGGATGGAGAGAGCTGGTTGCCTAGTCTTCAGTGGAAGCCCCAACAGTCAGCCAGACAATGGGAGTGATAATTAATAATCATAATAATTAATAATAATTCAGTCAGAATTAAGATTTTCATAACATAAAGTTGTAGACAAATTTCCACATAAAGCAGATGTCTGCTAATACAAGCTATTTTAGTTACAATTTGTACAAGACCTGGATTGGTTCGACCACCACTTGGACTGGCTTTGGGGGACTCTCTAGTGCTAACTAATTTGGCCGAAGGTGTTGACGGAGGTCTTGTTCTTGGACTTGACCTCTGCCTTCAATAATTTCCTCCACTAAAGTAAGCACTCCTAACTGAGAGTTGTGTGGCAGGTAAGCGGGCTCCGGTCCTCATCACCAAGCCCATGGTGGAGAGCATGAAGGAGGGCTCCGTGGTGGTTGACCTGGCAGCCGAGGCTGGAGGCAACATCGAGACCACCGTGCCGGGAGAGCTCAGCATCCACAAGGTGGGGAACCTGCATGATCATCATCATCATCATCCCTAAAAAAATAAAAGGCGATTTTAGCACAAAACTGCTTCTGATATGTAGCAGTAAAATGAGGGAATGAATTTCCCCAATACGGGAAGTCTTTTTGGGAAAGATTAAGGGATTTGAGAAATTATTGGTAAGAAATCAAAACATACAAATCAACATCAAACATAAAACATGTATTGTTTATGAAACTTTATTATATTTACACTATAAACTAATAACAACGTTTGCATACTATGCAGCCTTTATCAGAAATGGGTCTGAATTCCAGAAATGATTTCAGAAATAATTTTATTTGTTTGGGAGCAAGTGTCAGTTTCTAATTTTGACAGTATTCGTGTGAAAGGGGAACGAGAGAGCGGGGAGTAGCGGACGTGTGCTGTGGTCTTGAGTCACAGCAACAAGACTGTATGGGGCTGCCTTAGCACAGCATCTTTTACCGCTATGCCACAGGGCCAACCCCAATCTGTGACCATTTTATAAGGTGCCTCACTGCCCCCAGGTGGTGGAAAGCTGTATTGTAGTAGATACATTTCTCAACACTTCACGGACCCCCCTTCCCCCCCTGTCTCCCCTCCTCAGGGTGTGACCCACGTCGGCTTCACAGACATCCCGAGCCGGCTCCCGACCCAGTCCAGTACCCTGTACTCCAACAACCTGACCAAGCTGATCCGAGCCATCAGCCCCAGCACCGACAACTTCCACTTTGACGTCAAAGAGCAGTTTGACTACGGAACCATGGACCACGTCATCCGAGGGTCCATCGTGATGCAGGTAGGGGTCGGCAAAAATTGTGTATATAAAAAATATTGAATATTTATATATTAAAAATAAAGTGCACTTTATTATTAAAACTTGTAATTTGTAATCTGCCTTTTACTGATCCCTGGTCCAAAGCCCGTCGAGTGTGTTATAGGATCTTGCAACGTCCTTGGTCTGCCACAAGATGGGGTAGTTGCCTCATAGTTTGGCCTGTGAATCGCTCTCTTCCCTTGGTGCCCCTTCAACAGCAGTTATCAGGACACTGGTTGGTAGTCATTCTGTCAGCAGGAAAAGGCTAAAATCGTTGTTTAGTAGTCATTACTGGAAGTGCAACAGGCTGATTTTTAAAAATCATTTAAAAAAAAAAAAATTCAAGTCTCTACCTTTTTAGGTAAAATAGTTTTTTTATTGGGATGGTCAGTCCCCAGCCAGGGTCAAGAACGGTGACTGAAGGCTGGGTCTTAATTAAATTAACTTGATAATTAACTTAATTAGCCTTACTTTCAGGCTAAAAGGAGTTCTGCATATCTAACAAATCATAAGGTTGATGATTAATTCATTTATTTTTAAATGCTGAAGAGATCAATAGGGCTGTTGCATGTGATGTCACGGCTTGGCAGTGGCAGACATTTTGGTGGTGTCGCGTACAGTGAGGTATACGTATGGTAAGTAAAATTAGTATATATTTGTAGATTACTGGCTTTATTAACCAATACATTTGACAATATTGTTGCCATTTGATTGGTTAATAATCAACAATTCAGTTAGATATTTGTTTTTCTGAAAGAAATTAAAATAATATTCACATTGAGCAACAATTAGATCTTCATGTTGTCAACCTCAATTAGATTTGATTCTTAATTAAAAAACATACACAATTTGATCACTTATGGGCATTTCATATCATATTTTAATTATTGAAAATGATGGGGAGTGATTTCAGACACAGCCAATGTCTTTGTCTTGTATATGTATACAATGTATATGTATATTTGCTTGTTTTCTTGCAGAACATTTTTTTTAATCGGAATGCTCTATTAATCGATGAAAATAAAATATTCAATAGCTTCAGTAAATCTAATTGTGTGTGTGTGTGTATAACGTATAATAAATAACATTCTACCACTCTTCTCAGGATTAAAAGAACATATTTCCCCAGTGTTTCTAACATTCTACCACTGTTCTCCTCAGGTTTAAAAGAACAGATTCCCCAGTGTATATAACATTCTACCACTGTTCTCCTCAGGATGGAAAGAACCTGTTCCCGGCTCCACAGCCCAACAACATCCCTGTAGCAGCTCCAGCGAAGACCAAGTCAGTGAAGGAGCTGGCGGCTGAGAAAGCTGCCGAGATCTCTCCATTCAGAGCCACCTTCACCACGGCTGGAGCTTACACCACTGGTAGGTGGTGGTCGCCTAACCTGGTCTATTTACTAAACCTAGCCTACTAGCCAATTCTAGCCTACATGCTGAGCCTACCGTCGCCAGACAGATGCTATTGTCTGTGTCCGAAAATTGTCCCTACTCCCTTTTATAGCGCACTGACTTAAAGCACACAGCATCGACTGAGATTTCACACTAGCCACAATTATTATAACGTTATAAAATTCAACAATCATCACAGAACGTCAGAATTACTTACATTTATAACTATTTTCTGTGCTTGGTCACTATTGACTCCCACCACGACATGTTTTTGTAGTTTACACCATTTATTAATTACGTCTCACAATGCATTATGGGTTACATTGCATGGTCTAGGGTACATCGATGCTCAATACTTTTTTCACGGTGCGTTGTGGGATACTTGTGCACTATATAGGGTACATGGAGTATTCGGACACTCCTACAAAATATAAAATTATGTATAAATTGATATTAATATATAATAATGCAAATCGAAAAATGGATTTCAAAGACAAAAATTAGGATTTTATTTTTTGGCAAAATCATACAGCCCTAATACAAACTAGCAATTCAATGTCTATTCAAGTTTTCCATCATATTAAGTTAATACATCCTAGTGTAGTGCTACTGGTTATCCACAAGGTAGCAGTATGAGCGCAGATATACTCTGTCTATGCTGGTTGGAGAGGTTTGTTTGTGTGCGTGTAAAAACATATTTCTGCATCACAAGCATTTTTTATTTTTTTTGACTGTTAAAAATTGCAATCATGGGGCTGTATAAAATGTGCATATTAATTTTAGCTTTAATATTTCAGTGAGCGCCTCCTACGTACACTAGTTTTACATTCAAATCAAGAGCTGCACTATGGGAATGCATGTTTGGTCGTTTAGATTGTGTCGCATACCCTGGCCTAAAATAACTGGCTGACGGGCTGTGTTCTGTGTATTCTGTTGTGTGTGTGTGTGTGTGTGTGTGTGTGTGTGTGTGTGTCTGCGGTGTGTCCATGGTGGCTCTGTGTATGCTGTATGTTATGTATCTCGTCATTGTGTGATCCTAGTAAATGTGAAGGTTATTCGGGGCCTCTGAGCCCCCAGGCCTCTGGGTTCTAGACCCCTGGTGTAAGGTTTAAAGCATCTTGGACCCTCGGTGTAAAGTTTAAAGTGCTGGCTGTTAACCCGGCAGTGATGTCAGTGACGGTAGGTTGACTCATGGCACTTTGTAGGTCTTGGTTAAGGTATTTCGTTGGGAGAAAAAAGACTTCAGTGCATCCATTTGGATTCGATAGTCACCGATGAGGAATCTGCCCATTGGTTTGGTGCGAATGTATGGCCGATACCGCCTGGCGAGTCAGAACCAATAAATCGTCCACGTATCGCACTCAATTAGACTGATCATTGGGTCTGGTAAAACCAGGGTTCAAAAACATGTCAAACAAATGTCAATCAAATCGTGTTATCTTGGTAGATGGGACAAGTGGAGTGGAGGCGTGACAACCAAACTCTGCCCCCGTCTGGCGTCGCCCATCCCATATTCCGCCCGCGTCTGTTTCGAATAATTCTATTGGTCAGCCCTCAGTGAGATCTGCCTGATTTGCCCAGACCGAATGTAACGTCTAGCGGCGTGCAATGCGTGGACGATTCGCTGGTGGTGGCTCGCCAGGCTACGGAGCTTGGCGTTGGCGTACGGAGCTTGGCGTTGGCGTACGGAGCTTGCCGTTCCCGTACGGAGCTTGCTGTTTCCGTACGGCGCTTGGCGCTGCCGTATGGCGCTTGGCGCTGCCATACGGCACTGGGGGTGAGTGCTGGGTTAAGTGCCAGATATTTTTTTGAAGAACTTCTGAATTCTGGGGTGTGTTGCGAGGGAGGGCAGTTACGCTGGTGTACAAAGGCGTGTGCGCAGGTTGTAGCCAGTGTGTTGTAAGGAAGTGTGTTGTAAAATGCCGCCTCCCACTGCGTGTGTCTGAAGTGGCTCTGTGCGTTTCCCACACGCCGCGCCCCCCCCCCTTGTTATAAAGCTTCACACATAGTTCAGTCTTTGTCGCTGGATGCTGTTCTCACGCCTTGTCCACAGTCCCCCCCTCCCTGCTGTGTTTTTGTCACTTTGTAACTGGCAGAACGTGAGGTTTGGGGTCAATGTCATAGCTAACTAGTCAGGTAACCACCCAAAACAACTAACATTTAAAGCTTTTGTTGAAATTGCAGCGATATTTTTTTCTGGCATCCGCGTCATTTTTCATCTGTACTGAATAGGATTAGTCGGAAACTAGGTTGAAGAGATCGGGGGTCGACATTGCATGCAAGCAGAGGGGAGGATAACTCGCAACACTGCGGAGGCTACGGTAGAGGCAGCGGCATTAACATGATTGGGTTTAGGTGTCCATAACCACTCTGCCAACGACACCTCTCTTGTCTTGAAAATTGTAGGGTCCTATAAAGTGAATTTTGTTTATCCTTGATATAAATATTTGATTTTCTCTGAACACTTCAATGTAATTGCATTGCTGGAACGCAGAGCGGCAGGGATGAGATGTCAGTCATTCGCTATTCGTTTCATTAACTTGGGCTTTAGCGACACCCGTTGGAAACTGCTGGCACGTATGTTGGCGTCATATCTTGCGCTCTCTCTTGGTCTTTCTCTCTCTTGGGCACTCTTTCTCTGGTGTTTTCTCTCTCGCTCTCTCTCTCTCTGGCTTTCTCTCTCTCTCTCCCTCTTGGGCGCTCTCTCCGCGTCCCTCTCTCTTTCGTTCTATATATCGCTCTCTCTGTATCACTATCAACATCAACTATCAAATGTATTTTTTTTTATCGAAAGTTACTTCTTTGTTGGGTACTTTCATACTTTTACTTGAGTAACTGTTTGGATGACGACTTTTTACTTGAAAAAGTATTGGTACCTCAGCAAAATATTACTCAAGTAATTTTTATGGCTACTCTGCCCATATCCAATTTTCCCCCCTCATCTGTAGTAATTGCGCTCTAGTAAAGTTGATGAATAATGATTTGTCTTCTTGGCAGGTCTGGGCACGTTGCTGGCTCTCGGCATCTCGGCTCCTAACGCAGCGTTCACCCAGATGGTCACAGTGTTCGGCCTGGCCGGCATCGTGGGCTACCACACCGTGTGGGGGGTCACCCCAGCTCTACACTCGCCCCTCATGTCCGTCACCAACGCCATCTCAGGTAAGGACCACCCCCACCACCACTACCCGATTACTAGAGGTGCACCGATCTGATCCTCAGATCGGTGGTTGGGGGCCGATCAGACTTTTTTTCCAAGGATCAGGACTCGTGATTTTGTCCCGATCAGGATCGGTAAATGAGTTCGGGAGCCAAATGACAGTAAATAAACAATTATTGAAATTGACAATTGTGCCAAATAGTTTGGGTACTACCAATTTTTCGGGACTCTGTATCGGAGATCGGGACTTGGTATCGGGACTCGGTAGCGGGGATTGGCCGATCGTTAAAATCAAAGGATCGGGAACAAAAAAAACGTGATCGGTGCACCCCTACTGATTATGTTTTCACTTTGAGAAATACGGCTTATACGTTTGTACATTTTATTTCGCAATAAGGCCGGACAGGCCGGAACACCCAGATTCACAAATAAAGTGCTAGCGCTGGAACTATGAGTTGCCCGCAGCAGCCGCCTCAAAGCGTCATATGCCACCTTCAAACTTGAGGCTGTATTGTCTGTACCTGCTCCACAGGTGGCCGGTGTACAAATTGGTGCAGAATGACCTGAATAGCGCCACCTTCACTGGGGCAGAGCACATGTAGAATGTACGTTTAAGCGTGGCTAACGGTCGATGTGAAACTCCAATAATTTCATCATACATTCATGTGGTGATAATATGAAGATAATATACATGATCTTTTTTTTGTATTGTACTTCGGAGCGAAGGAGACATCATGGAACACATATTGCACTATTCCGAGAGCCAGGTAACGTCAGATGACGGTGTAGCACAATGGGGGGAAAACCTGGTGTTTCACAATCGAAACGCGAACAAAGAATAAAATGAATAATGGCGCATGTGGCCGCCATTGTTCACCAGAAACCCAATCTGCTATGGCCCACCAAGCGTCCCTGCATAAACCATGCACCCCCACTCCCCGTCCCTCTCGCACTTTTCAAATCAAACTTTATTTATATAGCACCTTTCATGCAGGGCTTTGCAAAGTGCTTCACAGCAACGCAACAAAAAGGGAAAAACGTGACCCACCATCTCCCCAACCTAATAAGAAGGCACACACACACACACACACGCACACAGCCATACACTCACACACAGAAGCACCCACACACACACCGAGGCACACACACACCGAGGCACACACACACCGAGGCACACACACACCGAGGCACACACAGACACACACAGACAGATGCACACACAGAGGCAATCGGGAAGGTCAGGTTCTGAACCCCTCGAACTGGTTCTAGTCACGACGCTTGTCGCGTTCGCTGGATACCCCGGGGGAAATTTCAAAATACAACACACACACGCAGGCAATGGATTTGTCAATTAGTCGATAGACATGGCTTGGCACTGAGGCTATACAGCAAGAAGCGTTAAATGGAACATGCATATTACCGGTAATATA
>OMKY01127973.1:0-13647 GCA_900302395.1 Bregmaceros cantori | reverse complement strand
TGGGGGAGGGGGGGGTCACACCGAGTCCTAAACGACTCTCCTAAAAGAGAGGCAAGATTGTCAGTTGTCACACACACACACACACAGACAAGGAAATGAATGATATGAGGGCATGCAAACAGAGGACCAAACACAGCAGACAGTGTCTGTTGAACAGGGTTCCGGCTAAGGAAAAAATTCCCATGTTGCGTTTCTCTATGAACAGTGAAATCCAGTTCCAGAAATTAAAAAGACCTGCCATGGTTTTCAGTTTTACCTCTGCACGGGCAGGTTTATCTGCTAATCAGCCAAACACGTGTTTGCAGGGCACTGAAAAAAAAAACACAAAACATGGCAGGACTTCGTACTTTCTAGAACTGGATTTGCCACCCCGGGTCATGGTAATGTGTAAATGCTTCAAGAAGCGTAACATTAGCAAGCCTGAAAAGGTAAATTGTGGTATGTCTAGGTCAATATGTTTGGCCGTTCATGGTTGTTACTGTTATTGGGCTCCATGACTGGCACACCACCCAGGGAGTTACTCCTCATATGCTCAACACAGAAGTATTGGTGCACATATTTTGCAATTTGTCTGTACTTCTTTCCCGTCTCTCACCTTGCATTGTGAATCTTATCATTGTTAGTACCGGTACATAGGGTCAATCTAAATTTAAGGGGATGCTTTTCTGTGAAGCACTTCAAAGTGACTTTGGTTGCAATTTGGCACCATATGACAATCTGTTCAATTGAATTGAGAGGTATTACAGATCCTTGAAACTATATATTTATTATATGGAAAAGACCCCAGGACACTCTGGAGAGTTTCCCGGCTCTACTGGGAACGCCTTGGGATCCCACCGCGACCCGGATGAAACGGAAGTAGACGTAATTGAGTAATTAATTTAGTATTATATCTATTTATTGTATATATTTATAGGACAAAATCAAATCTATTTCATTGTAGCAACTTGAAAAGATGGTAGGGGAGTTAATTTTCAACAAACCCAATACACTATACAACATATGGCATCTTGTCAGCGCCTTCAAGGCATGAAATGCATTACATTCACTATGACGTACCGGCATTGAATTATATGGATTCATTTTACAAGTTCTACACATATGATGTACATGACGGCTTGAAAACCGCTGAAACAGCTGACACATTGTAACAGCAGCAATAAATGTGGCGCCATGCGTATGTCATTAACATAATGCAAGTAGAGGCGTAAGTGGTCTCGGGGGGGATTGGGACTTTATTATATTGTGTTGGGTGTGAATGTTTCACTAAACTCGTGAAAAAAATCAGAGGGATGTTGAATTTATAATCACTTGCGGTGTTGTCAGAAGTACACAATGGGATCCATTTAAAGAGGAAAACATCACCCAAAATCCATACTGAAAAAAATCTTCCCTGATGCGAGCCAGAACCAACGCATCGTGAAAAATGTGCAGATCAAATTGCGTTTTCAAGTCACAGCGCAGTAGGTGGGACAAGTGGCGTTGAGGCGTGATAACCAAACTCCGTCCACGAATCCGTACCGACGGCTTGCCTGATTTTCCCAGAGCCAATGCAAACGTCTAGCGATGTGCGATGTGTGGACGATGCGTTGATTCTGGCTCGCCAGGCTAGATCTTAGCCTCGTCGATACATTCCTATCTTAATGTACTGCATGTGTGCACTCACCGTGGCGTGCAGCAGTATTTTGTTAGCATAGCTTGGACCCAAACAGGGATGAAGATACAAGCAACTAATCACTTCCACGTTGGTCTAATTCAAATCTGTGAGTTGTTGTACGACCAAAGTTTGGTTACACAAAATCGAATGTGGCAGTTCTTAGTTGCCTCTATACCTTTAGCCCTGTTTGGGTTTGTATGCTAAGCTTTGCTAACAAAGTAACTCTGCGTGCTATAGTGAGTGAGGAAGAACACATTCTAGTATGGATATCAGGTGACGTTTTCCTTCAAGAAATAATTCCATGATGCAGCTGAGATGCAAGCCATCTAAACATACACTATATATCTATCTATATATATCTCTATCTATCTATCTATCTATCTATCTATCTATCTATCTATCTATCTATCTATCTATCTATATATGTATATATCCTGTGTGTATACCTTAGTATACACAAAAAAAATCAATAGCAGCTGCTTTGTTCCATAACGTGTTGCTGTCGAATTATTCAAACTTTCCTTTTATTCGATGAGTGAATATGTTGTGCGCGCCGCTGATTCCTTCGCTGGCACCAGTGCATTATAGATTGTGTACCGTGTGTGCAACAATCAATTCGCCATAATTGACTTCCTCATCATATTAAACCGCAATCATAATAGATGAGAGAGAACTGTGGCAGACTGTTGAACGAGGTTATGTAAATGTGATATAATTACCCCCCCGGCCGAGTGGAAACCATGGCGGGGCTGTAGCTTGTTGTGCGGAAGGAGCGCACAGTGATCGTTTCCTCTCGGGGGACGGGCGAGTATTGTGTTACTTCCACGCGCGCAACAAACCAGGCCATCAATTGTAGAACAGGAAGGTGAAGATTAAAGCTCTGCGAGGAGCACTGGCAGATTGAACTGTCAAGGAAGGCGTGTGGAAGCTTGAAACGTAAGGATGACGGATAACGGAATTGAAAACGTGTGCCGTAGAAATGTGTAAATGCAACTGGTGGAAAGCGCACTCAAAGTCTTATTGGTGACTTTAAATGCTTTTGCGTTCAACATCGGCACTATTACAACAAAAGTTTATACATTCACTTAAGGCAGTTCTATGCAAATTTGTAAAAGTGTCCTACTAAAAAATGTTAAATTGCAGATGAAAATGAAGCTTGTAATGCATCCCATCATTTTTAATCTGTAATTTGTTGGTGCCACTGTTTTGCTTTAAAATCTATCTGGTACAAATTAACCAAAAAAAGAAGCTGAAAAGAATGACATATTAGATGTTACGGTTTTAGAAATAGGAGAAAGGATATTTAACAAATTAAAAAGGCTGCACAATAACATTTTAATTACATTAACATTTGTAATTTTCTTTAACTAACTATGATGAATGTAAATATATAAAGGAATTTACACCATGGCTTTGTTAGGTTTGTGTTAGATAGCGAACTCTAAGGGAAAGGAAACAACAAGGAACAGAGGGACCAGCGGACTAGGAAGACGAGCAGGGGTTAAAAGGAGTCAGCAGGGGGGGGGAGGCGGGGTTTACAGTGTCATAGCTCCACCCACCATCCAGAGCCGTAGTGAGGAGGGGCTAGAGAGTGGTCATCCCCATGGAGGGCTCCCATTCTGGGCAGGAGGCCGGAGTGATGTGTACCTCCGTCAGAACCATTCTGCCCACACACACCCAGGAGCCAAACGCAGGGTTAGCACAATCGGCATACAGGCACGGTGGTCCTGGTGAACTAGAAGCACTCGGAGAGCGCCAACCTCCACCAAGGCCATACCCACCTCTGGTGAAAAATGTCATGAAAATAGGTCCATAACTTTTTGAGTAATTTATTGAAGTCATTTAAAAATCCTGGGTATGGATCTAGATCACCTCTAAATGTCAATGGATGGTTCCTTAGACCACTACCCTAATCTGGTAAGAAGCTCAGGAAAAACATAATTTACCATAGGCAAATTCGACTGACTCCTAGTTTGCACCTCATTTTAGGTAACAGTTACTTCTCCCCCCCCCCCAGCCCTTGTTGCGCTCGCTGCATGTTGGGAACTCCCACACCCCACGTGATCTGCTTTCTAGCCAATTGAATTGTGTTGTGTGAATTTTTATCCCGCAGCACACCCTGGTGTCATTTTACACCCATTACACACAGACAAACAAACCAACAAACAAAAGTAACCGTCGAATTAGTGTGTAATTCTGGTGGACCTGAACCCTGTGACGGCTGTTGTTGTGAGCTGTGTTTGGGCCCTTGATGGAGAGGAATGGGGCATAACTGATCCATTCCATGACATCTTATCTTGTTAAAAAAAAATAATCCACCCTACACACACCATGCATGTAAAAACGTGAAGTGGATGACATAGGTCTCCCACAAGGCATATTTTGTGTTGTCACACACATTAGAAGCGGGCTTTGTCACGCTGTTATCCATCTGGTGCAAATCACAGTGCTTAAAAGATCTCTAGTTCCCTGAGGCAGTTACGCTTTGCAATACCACATTATTCTTCAAGATTTTAGTTTACGCTCAATGTGGAACACAATGACTCTATGCTGTCCAGCTCATTAAAATTGACAGTCATAGTTAATGTATCATTATTCCAACTGCAACAGGCTCAAATCTATGATTTTTGCATTGGTATTTTATTTGTGAAAACGCAGAGAATTGTAGCAACAAAGCTTCAATACTTTGTTTTCTCAAGCCAAGACTCTATTTTACGTTTTTGCCTGATGTTTTCCAACTCAACCAGCCAGAACTAACTCCTGGAGAGAAAGGCCTTGCTGGACTCGGCATCGCTGTGCTGTGGGGGTAAAAAACAACTGAGCTGTCTGTATTTCCTTTAACCGCTGACAATCCTTTTGGCTGAGTGCTTACAAAAAAGTGCCGGAGGAAACGCATTTTGGTGTGGAATGTATTTTTATGAAATTGCATAACAACGCCCTTTCTTCCAAAAAAAAAAGAAAAACATAATAATAATAAAACCACAAAGCATTGTGAGAGATGTAACTTGATTTTTCTGAAAGTGCCCCAGCTAGGACAGAGGTTAATGCTTGCAAGAACTGCTATAAACGGGTTCATTGTGTGTTCTTTCCAAATAAATAATGGCACCCATCTTCAACTTTTCGGGCTCCCTACGCCCGTTTTGTTTGAACACTTGTGTGCATAAGGCTTCCATTGGGGGAATTCTCTCACCCACCTCAATTCTCTCAGCAAGTGAAAACTCAGTGAGGCCAAATTGAAGGTATTATTTGACACTCATTGATGGATTAGAATGTGCAGAATTCGTTTCATGTCCGGCCAAGGACTGTGAACACATCATTAACTGTTTCAGTCCTACAGAAAATACATACATACTGCCAAAGACGCCAAGAGAGTTATTTTTTACCTTACAAGTTATGTTCAGATCATCATTTGAGGATAATTGATGCACGTTCACACTTTTTTGTGTGTTAAAGTAGTTGGCGCCGTGAAGGCTCTGTGGTGTAGACACACACTCCCAGCAGACGTATGGTGCCAGTGACTTAGTTCACAGGCAACGGCAGCATTGCAAGTTCTCCGCTGAACTTTCTGTAATGTCTTGATCACCTGATCTCTTTCATCCCGGTGTGGTGGCAGAGTGGTTATAGAGCGCGCCCCCCAGACCATATGTGACATGGGTTCTAATTCCCTTTCTGGCTTTTCTGCAATGTCTCCACCGACTATTCATCCCAGTTTCCCAGCTAATCCTATCACTACCTCTCTCTCGATAACAAATTAAAAGCGGCACTTGTGACCGAAAAAATAACAGTAACTTTAATTGTATCGTTTAAAAAAAAAGTAGATATTGTGGTTTTTTTTTTAAAGGTATGTTGGCAAGGGATAATATATATGGAAAAGTAGCTAAAGTAATAAGCTAAGTCTGAAGTAATTAGTTAGTGTCTTACTCTGAATCAGAATACTTTATTGATCCCAAAGGTAAATTATTTTATCTCTCTCTAATCACTTTTAACAGGAGTAGTCAGTAATCAGTAGTCTGATTACTTTTGGAAAGTATCTGTGGCAGCATTGCATAGAGCATTCTCTGTGCATCACTCCTGCAACTAATAGAACAAACTCACCAGCAATGTTAAAATGACATGTTGTGGGACAGTCTCACTAGATTCGACAGTGTGCATACATCGGTACATGTTTAGGCACAAACCACAATAGGGATTCAAAAACAGTATATGGAAAGAATTACAGAAAGCATGTCGACGCAATGAAGGTGAATGTGACATGTGAACACACACACTCTCTCCGTCTATGTGTGAAATGCTGTGACGTTAATTGGAATGGGGAGTGACATAAACAACGGGGCCGCCAGACATGGGTGCGGCAGTGAGGTATAGAAGAGCTTTGTTTACCGCCTCACGGCAAGCATTATACTTAAAGCCAGGAAACAAAAAGAAGAAGTAGAAAAAAAGATGGCTTCTTTTGTATTCCTGTCTGTATATATGTTCTTGTTTCTCTTGTTTCTTCCGGAAGGTTAGTAAGTTGGTCTTCCTTTAGAGCCACTGTTTGAAGCACTGCCTTTACAAAGCCCACATGGAAGGGCAGGATTTACAGTATATTGCACAGTTTACCAAGTTAACCAAGATGGTTACCAAGATGGTTACCAAGTTAGTCATTCTTTAGAGTCACTGTTTGAACAAGTGCCCTCACAATTTTGCACAGTTTGAAAAGAAGACGCCACACAGAATTCAAACTGATTCATGTTACTTGATCAGTATTTTGTTAGGGGAGGCACCCACCATTTCTGCGTTTCTCCACCCCGATCATCTACCGCAATGCATCGGAACGGCAACGTCCCACCCCACTGGGTGTCGGAATGTCAATTAGCCGGCATTCGGTCAGGGGACGCCGGCATTTTGGTATGGGTAAGGGTTAGGAGCGGCCTTTCCGGCATGCCACAACCGCGGCCCTTGCATGTCGGAAGGGTGGCACTGCTGTGTGGGGTCAGCAAATTTACCATGTTGGAACCGCGGAACTAAAGCTTAAAGGAAAATGAAGCTGTCTGAGAGAAGAACTATCGGAACTCAGCGTAGCTTAGCCCCACTGACCCAAACAAGGGTGAAGATAAAATCAAACAAACAAAAAAATCACACCACAATTGATTTTGTGCAACCAAACTTTGGTTGTGTAACAACTTCACATACCAGATTTAAGGGTAGAGACTTATTGTGGAGAGTTTATGTGAAAGTGATTATTGCTTCTACCGTCAACTCCATTTGGGTCCATACGACTAAGCTATGCTTACAAAGTGCCGCTGCATGCAGCGTGAGTGTATGCACGCAGGCATGAAAGGTATCAAAATACTTGGTTAAAATCCGGGAAGAACATAATTCAAAATTAATTTTCCGAGGCCTTGTCCTTCAAGGTTCTACTAGAGGACATTGGTCAAGGTCAGTGGTGAAGGTCCATTAGCTGAACGGCAAAAAAAGCACGGAATTCAGACTGCCGGATCATTGCAGGGCCAGAGCTCTCAGCACAAAGCGACTGGTTGTAATTGTATTTATCCAGCTAGAATGGAGAGAGGGGGCATTGAGCGAGTCTGTAGCTGGCCACAGCTAACCTAATACTGGTTGAGCAAAACAAGGGTCCACTTTTGCCGTCCATTGTCATTAGATTGTCATCGACTCTGACGGGGGAATATGAAGTTGAGCCATTTTCTCGTAAATGATATTCATAGCTTTTTCCAACTATGTGCATTGTTATTCTCTGTGATGCAAATGGTGAGATGATACAATTTTCTTAAATGTTGTCTGGCCCCCAGCAACAGTGCATTCTTCCTGGCTGGATCCTACCCATGATTGTTAGTATTATTGTTGTTATTAAAAATACTTTGAAAAAATATTGAACATGGATATAGTTTGTAAATAGCCTACTGGCTGCTTCTGATTTGACCCATGGACAATTAAGTTATGCGTCCTTGTCAACAAAATGCATACTAAAGGAGGAGGTACTGCACCCAATCTTTTTTTTTCTTTTGCAATAAAACCCAGAGTTACGTTTGTAGTACTATTCACAAAAGTGCGTCTTTGGAGTTAATATTGTCTTTCCATTAGGCAGGTGATTCAATTAAGAAATTATTTAGTTACAAATGTATTTATCTGACCCAGTTCCCACCTTGTGCCCTATGAATGAACTGTGCAATAACTTTCTAAAATTCTAAGCCATCTCTGTACCACATCGACCCAAGTTTTCCCCGTCAATTTCCTCATGCAGCGAGGAGCGTATGGATCAAGCTTGTCATATACACCTGAGTGTGAACTAAATCAACCCGTTGTGACGTCTTCATGTCATTTATGACATATTCTCAATAGGGGGGTGAGTGACATGGAAGTATATTCTCCTTTCTTCTTGGTGCCCCGGAAATAGAAGCGCACCTGGTTTTCTCTTCAGTAGGCTGCTGTTTACCACTATTTGTGTGTTGTTTCAGATGTTTCTTTTTACAAACGAGAAAGCACCATTGTTGCATAGAATTGAAGCCCTTTTAATGGGAAGTATGCTACTTTAAAAGTTATGAAAATTTGGTGGTTTCGCGTCGTGACACGTTCTATAAATAGGCCGGAGATTACTGAAGCAGGGTGGGTTGGTTTAGTCCGGCATCTGCTACGGCCCCCGGCCCATTGGGCTTCTGACAGCAAAGCAGTTGAATAGCCCTGGTCTACGGGGTTAACTTCCCAACAACGTGACCACTCCAATTGCCACCTGTCTTAAGTCTAAAACAGAATTCTTCCGCCTCAGGCCCCGCCCACCCTGCACACACACACACACCCTCCTATCGCATATCTCACAGGTGTTCTGGGTTCCTACATTTAAAGCTAAGCTATTGTTGTTGCTAAACACTGATATTAGTGCTATCATGTTTTCCACAATGAGTCATCCAATGAATAAACATTGGTTAGTTTTCCAAATCATCAAGTCATCTTACCAGGTTTACCAATGAAATGACAGTGTGGATGTGTTCTCAAGGGTTTATTTAGGATACTTCAGGACAATTAAATATTTTTTTGTAGGGTTGCATCTAGGGTAAGGTTGGGTATTAGGTTTGGGGTTGGATTTGGACATTTGTTTTAGTGTTCATTTTAGTGTCCGTGCTGCTGCAAGCCTTTTTTTTTTGATTTATAAATGTTTTGTTTGCATTTTATTTGGTTCGTTTTTAGATGATGATTTAATGATTGTTTGAGGGGTATGGTGACCACGCCCCCTCATCAAGAGTGCACCGTTTGCACCACCACCTGCAACAGAGAAGTGTTCCCGCCACACACAACAATTTCCTTTATATAAAGTGTAAAAGTTTTCTTTTCTTATATTTACCTGTGGCAAGCAGGTTGTTTTCGGTGGCGTGGTTTGTCTGTCATTTTCATTTTGTAGACTTGTTGTGATGTGGAAATGACACACGAAACAAGTGATTGAATTTGACAACTGTTATGAGCTTACTAACTGCAATCACAGACAGCAACACAGAGCAGTTGCCTCCACTCTACTGCATGGTACTAACACAGCTCAAATAGTGTCCCATCCCACCACTGGCAGATCGTGAAAATATTTATTTTTATGACTATAATCCCGCGTACCACCAAGCACGTGCTTGCGTACCACTGGTGACAAGTGATTCAATTTTGGTGCATTTCTGTAGCCTATAAGTAACATAATAGCATCTAGATGTTTTGGCATCAGTGACCTCGTGGCCCTGGCACAGGTTGGCACTCTCTAAGTGCTTCTAGTTTAAAATGTTAATTTATTTGTATATGTATTAATGCTTGCCCTTTCATATTTTCAGTTTTCACAACTTTTTCATCATGCAATAAAGGCTGAAAGAAAACTTGTCTTGTGTCACACGCGTATGGAGGAACAGACCCACAAACTGTCTGTAATTACATATTTTCAATTTTCATTCCCTCAGTCATAATTTACTTCATAAATCAGCGCATATTAATCTCACCGAACACACCCTGAGCAGGGAACGAGAGGCGGCACCTGAACTGCGACAGGTCTGCCGTCCACCTATGAAGAGTGGCATATCGGTAAGGGGGGTTTCTCTCCGCGTAAAATGGTTTTAATCGGCAAGCACGATTTCTTTGCCGTGCGATGCACGTGCCGGCCAAGCCGCATACCCGCCAAGCCGCGCGCCTCGACTCTCAGGTATAATTTACGTCAGCGGTGATTTACGATGTTTTGCTAGCAGCGAAACACAATGCCAGACTGCTGCTCTCCCTGTTGTCTGCTGCCTTCATATTAATGCATCTGCAGCCTCAACTCTTTACATTAGCATACGCTACGGGGACACGCCTCGTTGTGTGTGTGTGTGTACATATGTCATGCATTATCACTAAAACAGGCGCCCAGACATGTCCATTTCTAAAATTAATCTCGCATACACGCTCACACATGCAATAGAGCTGTTGCATGGTGACGTCATGGCTTGTTGTCGGCAGACATTATGGTGGTATCATCGCGGTCAGACGAAAAGGCAGAGGGCATTATTTGCATAAAAATGTCCTTTTAAAAGTTTTATTATCAATCGCCAGCAGATGGCAACCTGGCAACTACTTCCAATGTATGTAGCTCTATACAATGGACGTCGAACTGGTAAGGTATACCCCTTATCGTATGTATACGTATACGTCACCATACGTGATACCACCAAAATGTCTGCTGCCACCAGCAAGCTGTGACGTCACGTGCGATAGCCCTAATGAGACCAAACTAATGAGCAGTTCATAAATTATGTACACCACTTATTGACGCAAATGGCCCCCTCGGTGAGCAGTATAAGTAATGTTTCTAAAGACTTTTGTGGGGGGCGGGCATGTATAAAATTGACCAAGGAAGGTATTCCATGCAGGTTAACGATCTTTTTTTTGTAATTATTGTATTATGTGTATGTTATGGGTGCAAAATGGGGCGAAACCCCTCTCTTCCGACAGAAATATGTAAAGTGTGAATCCAAAAAAACTATCCGCTTATTTTGTTAAGGTCCCTCCAAAACCCCAACCCTCCCAAAGCCTAACCATATCTATAAATGTGCTATATAAATAAAGGTGGTATCGTATAAACCCTAAGTAAATAATCAAATTGTTTTTGTGATTCGAACTTTACATCACGGCAAACGATACGCCAAAATCAACGTGGGAATTGCAGGGTGTCGGAACACGGCATCACAGAAAGGCCCTACTGGTGGTGGACTCAGCCACGGCGCATGCAAAACCATTACACCCGCCCACGCTCCATGTTTCAGGGGATAGAAACATCTTATTTGTTGCGTGTGGACTAATTGCAGATTGTGGTTCCGTGACAAGCATCTGTTGTGATGAAGGGTGACCGGGGGGGCCTTCTGGGCCCGCCAACAAGGATACCAGCCGCGCAGCTCTAGCCTCCAGTTCTGGCACACAAATAAATAGTCTACGAGAGCGACAGAGAACTACAAAGCGTGTTAGTTATCGCATCACGCTCATGACACACATCGGAGACACTCCTGGCTGCGCTCCAGCCTGTATTGATTCCAACTGCCATATCAATGCCACTATTTCTGACAGTTTGACCTGATTGAAGTTCAATCTAACAAGCCGCAAAACAAGTAATAAAAGGGACCGGTAATCGGACGATCCTTGCGTCAAAGGTTCCCCTGCACAACCAAGTCCAAAATCTACAATACTTAAGCCCAGCACGGCGCAGTTCACATGCACATCCACCTGGAAAATCGGTTCTCCATGAGGGCAAATCAGCAAGGCCAAGTTTCAGGACCCATTTCAGATGTGGTTCTGGAATGTGGCCGTCGGTGGCCACGTTTCCTGGTCACTGATTGGTCACACTTTGAGGGGGTGTCACAACGTGAGCACTGGTTGTGGCTCATTGGAAACACGTTCCCATTGAAACTGAACTAAACTTAAGTGAAATGCGCCAAAATGTGCCTTGAGTTTTTTTACACTCTGTCAGTTGTTGTCTACGGCCCTGAAAGTTTAAATTGGACAACAAAGCTGAACACAATTGAAACTAGAGTTACAACCAATTTTAATTATTGAAATAAATGTCAACAAATTCGATAATTGATTAAATCAGCAGCAATTAATCATTTGCTTGTTTGGCCAATCTTCCGCTAAAATGTGTTTAATATATGTTGTCATTTAGCATTCCCAGTGTCATGGCCACGCCCATTCCCTTGGATACTGAATACTGTTAAGCGTAAAATGACACATAATGGGTGAAAACACAATAAGCAAAGAGCCGTGAGTTGACCACCCCTGGTCTAGAAGAACTGTATAGGGAAAGCTTGGCACTTAGTGATCGATAGGAACAATTACAATAGCTTGCTCCGGAGGCAGCCCCTGTTTCTACATGTCTCCACTCCGATCACATAACGTAATTCATTGAGAACGGCAACGTTCCCGCACATTCCAATTAGCCCGCATTCCAGTCAGGCAGCGCCGGTGTCCCAGTATTGGTGGCGCGGGTGGCGGCATTCCGATAACGCATTAGGGTTAGTTTAGGCCTATATATTGGAACACCGATGATTCTGCTTCAGGGGCAGCAAATTTCCCATGTCGGAACCGCAGAAGTTCGAGGCGCTAGCGAATTGTCGAAAAGCAGAAACATCAGTGTAGTGGACATGAAGGCATACCCCCCGGCTTGCTCACTCTCTATTGACTTTGCAATGTTGCTGCTTCAACTGCCAACAGACATACACATAAAATATTTCCTATTTCATCAACAGATTGTCTTGACATAAACACATATATTGACAGTTATAGACAGATGTATTAGAGTTAGAACTTGCTCCAACCAGGCTGCAATCCTTCCTTTGTTTGGAACGCTTGCGTAGATTTCCCCCCACAGGCCCTCGAACAGCGTCTCAATCAATACACATTGTTCACAATTGATGAATAGCTAGAGAGAGAAGTGATGGGCAGCTTAAAACACATCACAGCAGACGGTAAAGTTATGGTCAGGAGGACCAGCAGACACCCCTTGGATTATAGATGAGGCCAAGGATGCCGACAGCATCCGGGAATTCCACTCATTCCAGCCCCGGCCCGGCGCCAAAGGCATCACATCAACATTTCAAAGTATTTCTCGACCGCTGCAGCCCGCGGGCCTGAGGCCCTCTGGTGTCAGGCTACTGCTGTGCATCTAATTCCAGACGTCGTCTCACCGCAGACCGAGCCGACTACTGTATTCAAGCTTTTCAGACAATGCTCGGCTGTGAGCTAGGGGGCGTTCTGAGCGCTTACAGGCCTGCATTCCGAAATTTATTTTGCCGTACAATTTGCTGTGATGTAAAGTGCAAATCCGAAAAATGATCCGCTTATTTTGTTAGGGCCCTTCCAAAACGATTACACGACTCCATTTCTACTGCACTGAGTTCCGACAGTTCTTCTGTCCGACAGCTGCATTTGGATGTTCCGTGGTTTCGACATGGTACATTTGCTGCCTTACATGGAAGGTCTGCGGTTCTGGCTTACTGGAAAGGCCGTTCCTAACCGTAACCCATATCGGAATGCTGGCGCCCTCTGACCGGAAAGCCGGCTAATCGAAATGCAGTGGCTGACGCCGAGTGGGGAGGAACATTGCAGTTCCGATGCATTGCGGTAGATAATCGGAGTGGAGAAACACTAACCTAACATAAGCAGATTGGTTTTGGATTCAAACTTTATCAGAATGGAGTTACTACATCCATTTGGAAAGTCTAATGTGGCAATGATTTCAGAAAACGTAATTGCAGCTGTTGGCTTACCTGTAGCCTGGTAAGCCAACCCCTAAACAAATCGTCTGCGCATCGCTCAAACATGCATGTGGGTCTGGAGTCCATCGAAAAAAAAAAAAAAAAACGGCTCCGCTTCTGCCGATTAATCAGAGGCGCATTGAGGCGGGCTCTCTGACAGACGAGATGCTTTGCACTCAGTCACTGGTCACGCCTACTGTGCTGTGATTGGACAACTTTGATTAAAAAAATAATAATGACCCGCCCCCC